>VICI01003199.1:0-10612 GCA_019593645.1 Akabosia matsudoensis | reverse complement strand
AAAAAAATAAAAAATCACATTGGTGACTTTATGGGCAAACTTTTTTCGGTGAAAATATTGAGTCCTTTACCGAAAGCATGATAGATATATTGATAATTTGTATTATACTGTACTAAAACGAAGGTTAATAAGGACACATATACATGGATGCAATTTATGTATGAATTTATATTTCATTTGTGATTAAATCCAGCGGGTGTAGATTTTCGAAGTATGTAATTTGAACAGATTTCCACTTTGAGCGAAATATGTAATGTATTTATTCATTTTATTTGCTTTCGGTCAGAACAGAGAGTGGCTCATAGATGTAAGCAAGCTGGAAGTAACAACAAGTGTCGCTGGCAAAAGCAACGAAGCTGGTGTTTCACATATCCTCAAAGAACATTTATCCCTACTGTATACCAACAAAAATAAATCTCCGGCTCCCTCTTTCTCTCATGTTATACATTTTACATTGATTCCAACCACGTATTCTATGCCATGCGAGTTTGCCATTTTTATACATTGTTCTGTTTTGTGAAGTTGACAGCTACCCATTGCCAGTGAGTCGGAACTTTTTTCACCGTAAAATCGTGCATCTTTTGGTCTAGTGTATCGGACTGCTAGAAGTACTGAAACTGTTGGACATGAAACAGCTATTTTAATGTCCATCTCAAAACGAAGTTGTTTTATATTACATTATTGTGGCAAAGGCTATTTTCCTGGCTTCGAGGCTCCTTTCTCTCTAACCAGAACCACCGTAAACCAAAATGACACGAAGAATTTCTACTCTGAATACCTACATGGCACAGTGAGTCAGATCTGGCAATTTCCTCCTAAACACTCAACGATTTTCGCAATTTCTCTGAATATTTTGCATACATGCTCGTAGGAATTATAGTATATAATTATCAAGTCTGAAATTGCATAAAAATCATGATACTTTATTTTCCGTTTAAATGAATGTAGCTGTCCTCGCGTGTGTAGGTATTTCATACTGTGGTGCGTAGAATGAAAATCCTTGCGGTTAGGTTTACTTTTGTACTTTAAGCTATTTGCCAGGATTAACCACAATACCAAGACAGATCGGATCGGAGTTTATTATTCATTGATTTGATTTCAGAGGCTGCTTTAATCAAACAAAAATATCTAAAATCTGGTGAACCAGTTCTACTATTTCGTACAAGTTAGTAGCAGTACCGTCATGTTTAGAAATGAAATGAAGTAGTAAGGAAAGCAACGAGTACCTTCATGAACCAAACGACCATAATATTTTGTCAGCTAATGATGCCTAATTATTTTTCATACTATTAGTTTCATTTCATATCACCATATTTTTAAATCCAATCGTAACTTTCAAATGATGGGATATCCGACGCTAATTTTTATACGTTTGTAAAAAACTACAGCACAAGTGAATGATACAAGGTGTCTATCTACATCTATTTAGGAGCATTGACGGTACTGACAGATAAAGTAAACTAGAAAAGAATAAGCAACAAACTGGAAGGACTAAAACAGACAGAATCCGAAGACTTTCTTCCGAAATATGGTTTCGATTCTTGTACAAAACATTTAAATTTTGCATTAGGTATTTAAATATGCATGCACATAATATTTTCCGCCTGCACCAAGGCATGTGAAACTTGGTAATTGTCTATACATTATTATTTCGAATTCGAAGGAGTTTCTAAAAAATATCCAAAGTTGGTATACATTTAACCTAATACTTTAAAAATTATATCAGGAAAATTTTTTGGTTCTTGGAGAAAGATGAGCTGCATGGGTTGATGCATAATTTAATTTCCAACATTCCGGCATTCAATCCTAGACGTTTCGAATTTCTGTTTGCAATAAGGAGACTTTATACCTCTCTGTAACAAAATTCAACTTCTCACATCAGGGAATGAACTCTCTCGTCAGTTGAGCATGTCTTTGGTTTTGTGTTAAAATGACAACATTGGCAGAATGCGTTGTTTGCAGGAGCTAAGGATAAAGACAAGAGAGCTCATTAATTCCACTAACCTTGATTTTATTAGCATTATTACTCACTCATGCAGTCAAAATGTGTGCGAGGAAACTGGGCGAAGCATTCACACGACGGGGTCCAAAGAAGAGGTTGAAGTCAGGGTCTGGAATATTTAACCTAACCAAGTCAGCCAAGCCCGCATCTGCGGTCTTAACTTAATTTCCTCCATAGACGAATTAAATAAAACCATTCATAAATACCTCCTTTCTTTAAACATTGCCTGTCGTGTGAAGAGGTCTTAGGATGATATGCTGCTTTCTCTATACAAGTAATCCTGGATTTTAAAAGGACTAGTAAATAGTTCAAGTCCTGGAAAATCTGTTTAGGCTAGCACTCCTCCAGCCCATGAGAGTAATGCATTATGCATACGAATTCTGGCAAAAAAGTCCAAACGAGAAAGACCATAGAAAACTGACAAGGTTTTCTACATTCTATAGTAGACAAAATAATTCACCATTTTCGCCCTCGTTTTATAGTTCTAGGAGGTGATTTATTTTAACATTAGCACAATAGAGCTACTCTGTCCGGCTTTTGAAATTGGGTCGATGGGCGTGGCCTTCATTTCACTCAGAATTGCAAAGTCATCGATGACTGCCATCCTTAAGCTTTCACTATGTAGCCTTGCCCTAAGGAAAACACGTTTTGCAATAAATGCTAGTTGAACTTTTTGTAACAGAGACAAATCCAGGTGTCTTTAGAAGCTGTGCATATTAATTCTAAAATATTCAAAAGAAGACATTCAAACTCTGTGTTTCTTTTTCGATGTAAATAGAAATCAGTAAGATATTTCAAGAATAAACATCGAGGCCATCAGGAAGTCATTATGTAGCAGAATTTATTAAATAATTCGGGATTAGCAAGGCATAATATATCACTTTCTCTTTTTCTTGCTCCGGATATGATCCCCCAGCGTTCGTAATGCAAATATTCCAGAATTGTTAAAAGATATTTTAATCCGGGAAGGCTGAAAAGTTTCATTGAATTTTATCCGAACAACTATGCAAGTTTGTTGTAACTTGGTTTATTTGTTACACCAATGGAATCAACAAAACTAATGACCGTAAGTGTTCCCTTATGTGCAATTACAGAATTCTACTGTTTTGTTCGTTCCTTACAGTAATTTTAAGAATTCGTCAATTTCATTGGAACTTGCCAGTCGTGATAGTCATAACAGATTTGTGCTGCCAGTTTCAAAACTGAACTGATAAGCCGACTATTGATTTGACAATTTAATTAAGACAAACTCTTAGTCTATGTCTTGCCATTCCTTCTGCAATAGAAAACAAACCTATGTTTTATTTCATCAACAACACCCGCTCTCAGACTTGAATGGGTATAAACAATACAAATGAAACTCTTTCTACTTTGCAAGCTTACACACTTGCCAAACTTCATCCTGGCGTATTCATAATTATTTATTTGCTATCGTCATCTGTTTCGATCTACATTAATTTCAGGAAGCATTAATTTTCTGAACTCATCTGCTAGCACGAATCCTATCTGTTCTACTTCTTTTCATCTTCCTTCTTATTATTCTTGGCTTTCTTTCTCAAAACATGCTCCATCACAGTTCCCAAATTCCAATGAACTTTCTTAGAAAACAGTTAGGTATTCAAGTCGTTTCTCAACGAAAAAGGAATAGTCTTTGAACACAAATTCCAACATATTAAACTAGTTCCAGGAAATAAAACCAAATCCACAAAAATCCTTTTTACTATCAACATAGTCATATGACCCGGTTTTCAGTGCGCCAGTAAGAAAAAGAAATACATTTTGCTTACATAGAGTCCCCGATTTCTGTGACTATTATATATGAAGTTATTTCGAATTAAAATTGTTTCCTTCAAACAGAACCAATGTTGAATTGGAATGGGACCACAGATCCTGGAAGCAGTTTGCTCCGAGAGTGCTAAAGCCCCCAAAATCAGCATTCATTGCAAATTGCAGATAAGAACTATGCGCCTTTGTTTCCAAAAGCATTATTTGTGTAAATTGCTGCTAGAATTTTAAAGCCCATTACTATTGTAGAGAAAAGTTTGTTTAAAAAGCGACTGCATGACTTTCCATTATCGTCAGCAGAAGCGTCGTTATTACGACTTTCTGGTGCATATCAATTTCATTCTTCGAGCTATTCATGTCTCATCAGAGATAATGATCACATTTTCTTCAACCAACAACAAGCCATACCAGCAGTGCTACACGTACGCCCCTCCATTTCCTGTCTTCTCATCATAACACCCTTTTCGTAAAGGGATGATAATGATGTTATGTGTTGTACGTAATTAGAAAATAACAAGATAAATAACGCACAAGACATACATCCCGACCGTAGATATGACTCTTCAAGAGAAATTGAACATTATACATTATAAAAGAGTAAGCAGTTGAGCAAGGGGTAGGCAGCGGAATCAGTACGTTTCCAAGAAAGGTACCCTGTCTTGTGACGAGAAAGAAAAAAGAGATATTACACTAAAAACCGAGTCATCGAAACACAGATATGTCGTTTAGAATTCTATTCAGGTTGGTGGAAAAGAGCAAAAGAGCAGCGCAACATGATGAGTCTCGCGTTTCTGCCATGCCCTTTGTGTGAAATTCGCTTTTGTCCTCGGGAGAAACCTCGGTTTTATTTTTACTAAATGATAAGAACCGGAAAAAGTCTATGTTGGTTCGCATCGTTTTAGGATTTGCTGCGCAAAGGGACAACAACAATGAACAAGCAAATGACTTACCTGAAAATAAAAGTACAGACCCTCAACTAGTTATAATTATTAATCTGAAAGCGACCAACAGTTAGGGGATGTTTGTGGCTTAAGAAAAAAGTCCCGTAAAATGATGAACATATATTTAGGATTGCGGAAGATATTGAAAATTCAATTTCTCTACTGTGGCTGAAAACTCTTCTCTATGAGTTGGTTTGCATTTTGAAGTCGATTAAATCGTACAGTTGATGATTATTGGCGAGTGTTATTTAATATGAATTGCTCTACCTGCGTTTGCTGTAGGTATGTAGGTATACAAGGCAGAGAGTAAAAGTAGGTAAACGATTTTGTGGATTGGCTTTGCATTCAATGAAATTTTCTTTTAAACTTTAGTTTGATTTAGTGATACGATCGTATCAGTTGTTCAGAAGGAGATTCGGTATAAATAAGTATTTTTATTTTTGAATTTGCATTAACGTGTTACTATCCATACTACTTTAAATTTTGTAATGGCAATGCAATGTTTGACCAACGTAAAACTGTTTAAAGTATTCATTATGCTGTCGGTACGAATGCCGAGCTAGTACTTAAATCTTTTTGTGATAGAAAGAAATGTCATTCATGTTGCATGAATATGACACAGAAAAATGGAACGCGTTCCTTGTACATGAGTGCAATCAAGCAAGTGCCTGATAATTTTTTTATACTTAGGCAACCCAATTCATTTGCAAAAATTCTCAGTCAACATGGTCGCATTTATTATACTCCGTACCACAAGCGGTCATGCTAGCCTCGTAGAATCGTTGTGAAAGACTGAATGAATGACCAGCACAAGAACGTAGTCCTTAATAAAACGTTTTCTGAAAATAAGCTGTCATCATGCGAATTATCGTACGTTTCGTATGTTTCTACTTTTCGTGCCCCTGAAATTTGGCTCATATTTATAATAATTATTTGGCACGAATACCAACAAAACAAATAAATGCGTACTCACTTACTACAAGAATGTTAACAAACTGATCAATCTTTTATACTTACAAGTTACAAACATACATCTTGTTATGAAAGACTTGATGAATGTATTTTTCCCATAAAAACCATTGAAGCCATAAAATACAAAGCACATACTAAACTCGACTGGCTGTTTGTGGTCGTGACTTCTGTCAGTTTCTACTACATACTAGTATTCATTGTTGCAGTTGAAAATAGTGTGGCTATAACTTAAGACAACGGGACAGATTCGCAACAACATTGCTACTTTTTCGGTGCAAACATTATATAATAATAATAACAAAATAATAATCTTTCAAAATCTGTGTTTTCCGCCTGTTAACTATTTAATTTGAAATGCTATTCTATTGTATATGATACGGGTTTTGTAAAGTGGACAAATAAGTGACAACTGGAGCTGAGTAACAAACTAACACCTATTACAATAATTTAACCCAATAAGACTTAGCGAGTGGATTTTATGCGGTGTCCATCGAGCTCCTACGGACTTGAGCGCTAAACACTATAAATCTTGTTTTCACCAAATAGTCAAACAGCTAACAACTTTCTTTTAAGCACCCTGTCCTACAATGAACATGAGCATATCGTTTGTTTCACAGTGAACAATGTTTCACGCTGTCTGTGTTTCGTCAGACATGAAAAATCAAGCTTGCGAAGCTGACATTCGACCCAATTAAATTAGAGTTGTGTTTTAACTGTCTTCAAGCAAAAAAACAACAAGCTCCTGTAACAAAACTGTCAGGACTCGCATTGTAAAACGTGTCCGTTTTTTTTGTTGGATCACTTCAGCCGAAGAAGTAATTTTTTTAAACACATTCAGCTCAACCCTCCGCACAGAAATCACGAACGAACTCAAGGTGTGAACCGTATCTCACGTAAGTTCTTATTCGCTTGAACATTATTCTATGGATTTACATGCTGTTACTACTTGGTCACATATTGTATTTATATTTTCAGTAATCACTTTTACCTTTTTTACGATTTGCATTCTAAGAAAGTATACAATCGTGTTCTTGTCAGGCCAAAACTGCCCCCACTCCAAAGTAATGTGGTATTAAGAATGCATAAATCGTGTTTAGTGACGGGAGGACTGAACTGAGCAAGAAAATACATTACTCACCGAGGCAGGACAAGACTCACAAAGATAAGCAAAGACGAAAAAGAAACATTACCCAACGCTTTTAGTAGCTGCCTATGTGCCTGAAACAATACAAGAATGCAGCGTGACTTTGATTTTATTTCTTGAGAGGAAACAACACTCTTTTTTTTCTCTGTTGCTGTTGTTGAGAAAGTATCACAGCAATACTACTACTTTTGCTGTGTGTCGTGAACAGGTAAGTGTTTTAGTAAGTCAGATTATTTATTATTTGCATTCTACACACCAGGAAAATATAAGGCAGTTGGATGGATACAAAAGCTACCACCGACCAGAGAGGATAACATGCGTGCCAAAGTGAAAAAATCTAAGCATAACTCCGCTTCTTTCGTATGGCAAAGTTTGTGCCGTTTTTTATTTCTCGCGTTAATGCATTTATAATAATAACATCTCAGTTTGCTTTCACGGCTGCGTGAACGCATCATTGTTATAAAGTCAGCCAAAATGAATCAAGACACGATGCAAATTATTCAAATGATGATTGTCATGATCATAAAAAAACCTAGTGATTTTTTGCTTTTCAGTGACGAAGATGAAAATGCAGTGTGAATGATGGAGCAGGTAGCAGCACACATTTTATTTGTGTAGAGCATTTCACGTTACATGACAAGAATGCGATATATTTAAAATGCTTCGGCCGTCAAAACGAATGCTTGAATCTTTCCGCAACATTAATTTACTCCGATTTTCGAAGAACTAGTAGTATGAAAATGAGATTCTTTACCTCTAAATCTCGGTGTTGGTTTGTTTGCTTCGTTGTTGGTTGTACAGAGTAAACTGTATTTTTCCTCTACCGCTCTTATTCTTTGGACAGTGATGTGTCCCTGAAATTTTAAATTAGTATGTATCATCCAAATCACTATATAGACTGCAAAAGCGTGAGCCTGTCCGTTGTTTTTATCCTTGCATGGGGTACTTAATAATTGGCAAGACATGATTTTAAGATAATCAGGAATGACACATGCAGAGAGAAACAAAAATGCTAACGTGTTGTTCCAATATATTAATGTCATTACGTGTATATGAATACTACTGATTCTTCTAAATAATTAAATTACAGTACCTCCTATTTGCGAAATAAAGATTTCACTAATAAGAAATGTATTTTACGTGTATCGCATTCCGTTTTTCGGGTTTATTCGGAAACGACAGACGACATCATCTTTCATTGCAAGCAAAGTAGGTAGCCTACCTTGAAGCGGATAATGATAAACAGCGAAGAATTGCAGAGATAAAGAGGTAAAGACAATTGACAGACATTCTGTCGGTAATTTCTGAACTTTTTTTGTTGATGGATGACTCGAGGCTCCACAAGTTGTTGATTTCTATGAATTGCATTTTTTTACCGAGAATCGAGTCGAGCTTTATAAGCCCTTAAGGACAATACAAACATTACCCAGACAAATACTTTGTTTCACCAATTACCACATCTGTCAATAAGAATGTAACACGGTAAGAAGATGATATTCATGATATCACTGAATTACCCAACAACAACAAAATATCTTACATATTTGTTCGTTCGTCATGTGGTAAGATAATTTCACCTGTCAACTATTGCATCCAAGTATTTTTTCATCCATGCTTAAACCATTTTTGTTCCTTTGAAAGAATAATCTCGGTTTGTTTGCAGATGCTCTCAAAGTACCATTGTTGTATTGAACAGTTTTCAGAGCTGTCAAGGGAAATGTAACAGAGATGCTCATGTCTATTGTTATTGATCATTTTCTGAATTAACTGGGTTTGATTCATGGTATCATCTGTATAAAAAAACTTCAAACCTTCGAAAAACTGTAGACTATTGTTTCCCCGATAAATCAACTTCAGTATAAGATTTCTGGCCCATGGACAACTCATAAAACCTACTATACGTCCAGATTTCAAATACAGAATCACAATCAAACTTTGCACGAGTTTCCTTTCTTCCATTACGACAAGATTCTTTCAGTGAATGCTTCACGAAAATATAGTATTTTTTTTACATCAGGGATACTTTTTTTTCTTTAAAACGCGTTAAGGGAAACTGACACATGGAATAATACACATTCGAAGTTAATCCTGAAAAAAAGCAGAAGTCTGATTAACCATTCATACTATTGTACCAATAATTTTCGTAGAGCGAAGAATTTAAAGCTTAGTACGTGATTGTCTAAAGCATACCCAAAGTACCACTTATCACATCATTTAAGATTCAACCGGCCTGTAATTTTAAACACTGTTTGAATAACGTTGATTTTTTTTGACGAAGGCTGGCCATGATGTGGGCGGAATCAATTGTACTCATGCTCAAGATAATTATCATGAGTAAAACACTTTCTAAGATCCGACTTCATAAGTGATAGTACAATTTTGTATCTATTCATCATCTCAGCTCACCTTAAATTTTCGAATTGTGTACTTACATCCATGCGTTGGACAACACTGCACCGACCAACAGATTTTTTGGTGCAAAATTAAAGGACTTAAGACATTATAGACGCAGATTGTATGTGTACAAGACATTGCACGAATGATGAACATGATCCTGCGGATATGGTGTCTGATTAACTACATTTATTTTTCTTCGTTTTGGGGTCGACTTCAATCTGGCTTGACCTTTTCTTTGAGATAAGATGCAGATCATGATCTCGCCATATGTATTATATTAAACATTATATAGTGTGTCCATGCCTTTTATTTTCTACATATCTCAACACGCGTTGCCTCCGGTACGTTTTACTCGAAGTACGTCGTGGGAATATCGTTCCCGTTCAATTCCTTGACAAAAGCGTAAATAATGAAGAATAAATCGGAACGAAATAAGCATACTGCAAGGCATCAACACACTCATCTGCTTTACTCAGTAGAACCACAGTCGAAGGCAAGTTTGGAGAAAAAGCAGCTTCTAACATAGTTTAAGTGTGCCTAAACCTCCCAGAATTTCTTTTCCAATGACAGTCATTCTGATCTGGGGAAGCATTTCACTTTCAGTGATGGCTTTGCTTTAATTGCTCACAAACTTTTGTTGCTTTTCTGTTTCTCTTCAGCACGTCCTTTGGATGGTTACGTCGTTAACTTTAAGTAAAGGATGAAAATTTTTGTCTTAGTAGTGCTAACCTACTTCCTTGCATCAGCAGTAGATAAAAATGGAAATACCATGCTCACTTGTTGAAAGAAGCTGCCTTCTTGCTTTCTATCACTCTCCACTTGAAACCAGTGAAGCATTGAATAGAAACGGGATGACTCCCAATCCCGCATATCCATCCGTATGAGCTTCAATATTATTTTGAAAAGAAATTGTTTGGTACTGAATAGAAATTTACCTAAAGTGTTCAATACTAAACGTAAAATACCCTTTTCTGAGTTTCTTTGTCTCTGTGTTTGAGTATTTTATTCAAACTAGGTAGCGACCTTCTGTCTCTGCCCTCCTTTGTTCATAAATTCAACCTTTCTTAAACTAATGTAAACTATGAGGTTCAACCGTCTTCATTCCTTTTTTTCTCCTGAAACAAAAGTTCACTCTCTTTCAAGCCAAGCTAGGAGACGGTTGGGCATTTTTTACTTGTCTGTATATTTAAAGCCTTTTAAAAACATAATTTTCCACCTCCATTAAAAATCCATTTCAAGACTTGACTTTTTTCACTTAAAATAAATAGCCTTTTGCATTGGGGCATTTTAATACAACTACAAATAACTTCAACATTATTTTATTTCATTGCATATCCAGCACATCCAACCTCAGTTCATCCTGCCCTTCCA
>VICI01003198.1:0-13945 GCA_019593645.1 Akabosia matsudoensis | reverse complement strand
CTGAACTGAGTGGCTCATGATAGTCATGATGAATTGCAAATTGTTTGCGTCGTCCTCGCCAACCATGTCAGCATATTACGGGTTTTTTCTTTTTGTTTTTGTGAAAAAAATGGAAAAAGACAGGAAAAAAATTGTATTTCCACTATTTTTTTCATAACATATCAAACTAACGTTTCTGATTATTTACCCTCCCCTGACAAAGACAGCGTATCCATCAAGTCCTTAAACATTATAATAATCGTTTTTAAGTTGAAAATTTTACGCGAGGAGGGATGAGATGATGTTTGAATGTGTGTGATCGCCAACAAAATGCTCAACTTTAACTACTACTCATCGTCACATCGACCACTGCAATGGCACAACTGCAAATAATGGAGAAACACTGTGTTTTGACATAATCATCTTTTGTTTTTTAAGCACTAGCGAGGGTGTACATCACACATTATGCCACATCCGCGTTTTGAAACACACGAAATGGTTAAAAATGAGTAAAAGATTACATTTTCCTACTCTTTATTATTATTGTTATTATAGTTTGATGTAACTATACATCCCAAGTTGCTGTTTTTTTTATACTTGTCTCATTCAACAAATTATGGTATAAAGGTGTAACTGTGTGAGTTTGCTGTGAGAAGTTTTTACTTCTTCATTGGAGCAGTAGTGTATTATTTAAATGCTTCTACTAAGATGATGATGGGGTAAGCACTTTTTCCTTGTCTTGTCCTTCTCTGTTAAAACGTTATTGGTAATTATAAGAAAAATCCTTTCAAGTACTGTATGAAAGGAGGGGAAGATAACGCTAGTGTGAGAGAAAGAACAACTGATTCCGTGTCTTTTTTCAGAGCCCAGTACGTGGGAATTAGAGGACAATGAGTTTACATCAACGTATCGCACTGTTATGCAACAAGGCAGCTATACTACACACTAGTCATTGTTTTCTCGGAACAAGGAAAAGAAAAAAAACATAAAGGTTAATGATTCATTAAAGATTTGATTCATGTTTTGAGAACCAAGTGGTTCGGAACGGAACAATTTGTACACTATTGTTAACGACATCGTATAAACGGCATGTGCAAACTTGGCTACACGCACACTAAAACTAGTAAACCGTTAACCAATAACATGATGAGCAATATCCAGGACATTTGGGTAAATTTATCTGTCTCTGAATAGCATTCAGATTGGGCATTTTCCAACCGACAGATTTATACCACCCACTGCAATATGCATTTCATATGTAATACCGGTTTACTCCACTGCCTATTAGTTTGGATAGGTAAAATGGTGTGATTATAACATTTAGCAGTGAAACACCTGATGAGACACTGCAATAAGAAACGGTGTTATGTCGTGTGTAGGTGTTTGCAGCTATTTGTTACTGTTGTCCACACCTATTTACTTGTTGTTTCCAAGTAAGTAACCCAGAAGGCATCACAACACTATTATTGGTAGTTTTTTTTGAAACGTTACATATCTTGATACGGAGTCATCAAATTTTCAGACTTGCATAATTCAGTCGTTCGTATGTTAATTTATATATTTTTTTTAAAGCTTCGATCGGCCACCCATGATACATGTGTCAGCTTACGGTTTACCTCGTGTAAGTCCGCATTACAATGCGAAGTGTTCACAAAAACATGCATTCAAAATGGCACTTTTGTTAGTTAGAAATCTGCCCCGTCCAAAACGTCCTGCATGTTAGCTACGTTGTGAGGACGCGGAGAGCTGGGAGACGAACATGTCATGTTTATTTAGCACCATAGAGATACATTTTCCGGTTCGTGTGGTGATGATATTGGTTTCGTTTGGGTTTTATGTGCACCTAAAAACACTAAGACGCTTGTAAGATGTTCGCGATAGCGCAATGGACAATTATCGTAAAAATTATGTGATGCTTTGCTCAGAGTCGAGTTGACAAGCCTTGCCATTTTTTTTCAACCAAAATAGTCATTTGGCTGCATGTCATTCATTTGCAAAACTCTTCGTAAATTAAGATGATAAGTGGGTTGACTTGATTTTCGTTGCAGCCATTTATATTTTTAAACTCACCCTGTGTGTATGAGCGATGAGCAGTGTGTCAGCAGCACAGACGTCGTCAATTTTGTTTCGCTTACGTCTTTTTGTGCCGTTATGTACATATTTTGTTTTGGGACTCCTTAAAAAGTGCCTTTTAAAATGTAAACCTGCATAAAACATGCATTACTGGCAGAAGAAAATGCAGATTATTTCTTTACTACGACTGTTTCTAAGCTAACCAGATGGGGAAGGTGAATTTACTCGGGGAGATACTATTGGTCTTTTGCTAATTCAGGTTATTTCCTCTGTTGTTGTGACTAATCCTATGATTGTTATGCTAAAACCGGGCTTCTTGTTGATGCACCAGTTTCGGAGACCGAAATGATTAACCACAGCCAGTAGATTTACTCTGAGATTCGAAAAAATTTGGGCACACATAAATTATCAACTTGAGTTATCCGGCAGGGGTCCTACTAACTTCTAATGAAGGATTTTTCTGAAAACTTTTATGCCTCGGTTCGGGGGATACAGAATAGTTTCCGGTGTTCATAATCGTAATGACTAAGTCTTTTTTGCCTGACAAATTTATTTACTAATGTCTCATTAATAATTTTCCTATTTGAAAGCGTCCGCGGATTGCATTTCAAGATTAGGCTCCCATTTCGATCAACGATACCAATACCGCAACTCTTTTATTTATTTGCCCGCGAAACTATAATATACAGATAAACTAAGTGGCCACAGAGGGGTTTTCTGAGGTGTAGATTGTTGTACAAACACGGCTTTCATAACGTTTAAAATTAAACAGCTTTTAGCATTTTTTTTCTGAATCAGACAGATTCAATTACAAATTGCAATGCAAATTATAATCCTCGAAAAGGAAAGAGTGTAATTTGAGGTTTGCAAGGAATCATAATTGCCAGCTTAAAAATCGGGTACACCGGGTTTAGCGGATGAGAGACACGAGTCTAAGTTTATGACCGTACGACAGCACTTGGGCTGCATAGGCTTAAACTGCAATTTAGCAGGTTTGAAAATCTTGACGAATAGCAAGTATGTAGGTATGTCTGTAATCGCAAATAAACTTGTACAAAAACGCTGCTGACATTATTTTAACGAGTACTTTGAAAGTAAGCTGACGCAAATTTGTGAGCTAGCTCATATTCTATAATTTTCAATCCTCAATTTCGTTTAACCCCGGTTCACACTGGAATGAAAACAATTTCTATTGTGAAAGTTAGTTGAGCATCATCCTTGCCATTTAATGATAGTTGATAACGTGTGGTGTGCAATTACTGAATTACATTCGAGATATATGAGCTTTTTATAGAAACCCAGGCAAACTATTTCCATTTGAACATACAGAAGTCTAAGAAGATTATGTCACAACTTTGGATATTTTTACGACTGCAAAAATTCTAACACTGTATCAATGCAAAAGGTAGCTTAAAAAGTTTAGCACTTTTTGTTGAACATGAGACCCTGATTTTGAGAAATTCAAAGGAGCAAGACCAACTTATAAGGCAATGAATGAGTGAAACAAGTTTTTTCTTGAAGAAAGATCAATTCGGGTTGTGTTTATTAAGTAGGTATCATATCAACCGTTTATATGCTGCACACTTTTCATGTTTCCGCGAAACATTTTCATCTCACTGACTGACTGACTGAGTGACTGGTTTACGCTTTCTTTGAACAACCACCTGTACGAAGTACAAAAGGGAGAGAAGTACAACTTTGCTGAAAAACAACTGGTCAGGTGTAAAGCCACCAACGCCAGCTTATTTTCTAGAGCTGAATTGCATAAAAGATGTCATGCCCTCATCCTGGCCACCTAGCTGTCATATTCTGGTCAGTATTACCTCCTCTAACCATTCTCACTCTTTTACTTTTCAATGTGGTATAGCCTCATCTGCAACCAGTTCAACCTCTGACTCACTTTGCGAGGTTTGTATGACCAAAACTTGCAAACATGCAAGGATTTTACAATAAACAATAAAATCCCGTTGCGCATCCTCAATGTGTGTATGTGTCAAGAATTTTGGTTACAAGACCTATATTGTCTGTTTCACCTTGAATAATCAAATGATAATATAGTCGACTCCATTATAGTGTTAACAGATGCGAAGTTACTTTCATTGTTGCAATTATCAGTGCATTCTTTTGGTAAAAAGAATTTATTTAGTTGAACGTTACAGGTTTGCTGGAAATGTGCAGCATTTTTTTCCGAAATATAAACCAACTACGACGACAAGGATGCCGTATCAAAATCCAAATAGATATCCCATGAAAATAATTGTCGTAGCGGGAAATCCTTTTAATACATCTGAAACTTGTGCCGCACGCGCAATTTACCGTACGAATCACCAAGTTCGGTTATCAACATGAACCATACTACGTACTAGATTGAATCCTGATAAGAATGGTTTTTTGCCAGGGAATGCTGATGTCGGCAATTTGCATCCTTTCACTGCAAAAAGTTGTTCCCACAAAAAACAAAATTGTTTAAATGCCGTTTTTGTGTAAATAAATATCTAGAAAGCTAAATGACATCCGAGTTTTAAATATATTGCCTGAACAGACGTTTTTATGTTCATGACAAATCAGACCAACAACAGTAACATTAATACTGATTCAAAAAAAACTTTACATGGATAAACTATAAATGAAAAGGAAAAAAATATTTTGACACTTATGCTCAATACATTTTGAAACACGGGCCTCAAACAGCCTGAAAATTTAAAGTCAACAGTCATCATCCGATTGACCTACATAATTAAATCGCACATAACGCTCACTGCGAGGCATGTGAAACTTGAAAAAATCGCATAGGTACATGCTCTATGTCATTACTTATATATTTCTTTATCTGCTCCTACGACTTTTTTCGGGAGATATGCTATACCACGTAAATGATAGATATCCCTCCATTTACGAATGGCCTGGCAAGAGGATTGTAACTCGCATGTCTGAGTTGAAAAAAAATTTGGGGTCGATGGCTAAGAACGTCTTCGAACTTTATCCTGCGTTCAACACAAAATCAATCCGAATGACACGAGGTGCCTTATTGCTCCTCATCGATGTGTTACTACACGCATGGCTCTCAAAGCATTAAACCTTTCTCCCATTGATCACTAGAGGTGATGCCTTAAGCTAAAACATGAGGTTTCCGTGCAAGGATGACTTACTTTTTCTCACAGGCAGAGAATCTCTGCGCATAGGATTCTTATCTGAAATTGAATGCATGTGGGATCATGTCAAATGGTACAAGTACAAAACGATGTTAATGGGAGCAAGAACCCAAACGACGTGTTGCACAGAATGTTGATGCCGTTTAAAATCCTTGCATCCTTCCTCTTACTTTTATCACGTTTATTTTTATTATTACCATAATAAGAAGTTTCACCGATGATGGGAAATATATTTTTTTTGTATGAATGAAAGATAATGTCTAGAGTCTAGATAAGTTCTTGGTTCCACTTCGTAGCTCAATCCCAGCCACTAAAAATGACTTATATCAATATAAGGCTCTAAAAAAATTACTCCTGTAAAGGTGCAGTCTTGTTTTCCTGGCATTATATCGACTATTTTTAAGACCGAATTGAACTGGGGACAACGCATGTCTGTCTAGTGAGAACACAATCGATTGCTTATTGTGAGAAAGCACTACGTTCGTATTTGAGACTTGACCTATTTGATTCAAGCCGTTATAAACATTCTTTAATTCAAAATCTTCAAGTTAGTGTGTGTGTTAAGAATTAAATTCAGTCCATAAAAAATTTTGCAAATGTAAAATACCTGATTTGTCTCCCACTTGACTTTTGAAGAGGACGCATAGTCCTGTCTCGAAGTTCACAGCCTGGCACGACAAATTCTGTTTGCATGCTTCTACACATTCCGCAAGCTGCAAGGTTCCAGCACGTGTTTCTAGAATATCTTGCGGAGCACTATACATCCATCCCGTAACAAGCTCAAACGTTGCATCCTCAACAGGACAGTTTACAGCTGAATACTGGGCTGACGTTATTCCAATGAGGATGGCTAGAGCCACTCCACTCGTTATCGACCACATTATAACGTATTACGAATCAAATTTCTTGGCTCAAGTATTCCGATTACAATAAGAAGCAGTCACCTATACGAGCAGCTAGTAACATAGATAATTTCTGAACTGTCATTTGCTTCCGTTACCGAATTAGATTTGCCCTTGTATATTTTCTTCCGGGCGTTTTCCGAAAGACTCAACACCACAACCAGCACAATCTATGTTTCATATTAACCCAACCGAACTAGTATGTGTAGCAAAATTAGGACTACCGCTCACTCAACTAAAGTCAACTGTCACCTGCGAGTCAACTATCGCACAAAGCCACCTCGGCAAGACCGTCTCGTTCACAACTTTTACGTGAGACTTAGCCAACAGCAAGAACTCGTGTGATTGTTGCGAATCAAGACCTTCAGAACAAAGTCACAGCTCAACTCTTTCTTTTCCCCACAGTTCAGATTCTCTTTTTTCGTGGTCTTTCACATTACTCGCATTGCGTTTGCAGCGTCAAACGTCGTCTTTCCCTGTATGTATGAAAGTTATAGCAGTCCTTTCTCGAAACGCACAACGCAGGATATCATAATATGCACAGTTTTACCTCAACTACCGCCACGCAAAACAGACTACCCTAAGTTAACACAGAGTGAAACCTTGGTGCGGTTTAGGATACCTCAACAATGAAGTAAGTAGGCCCACACCATAAATTTTTACATGGCATGAGATATGTGTTAGAGTCAGAGAATAACAGCAAGGCAAATGGATAGTGCTTCAACTTAACTCAACATAACGTTTTTGTGCAGCACCATGTAGGAGTCAACCACGGACTTAGGCGACAATGACTTAGAGATAGTATTTTTTTTTCGAAATACCAAGTCTGAGAAAGACATTAAGTCAGTGAGAAGCAATATGCGGTTTAGTGTAATTTAGCCATGCCGGGCCAATGTCAGGACATCCTGCATGTGGAAAGTTTCACCATGAGCATTACAGATTAAAATGCTCAGCTTTTGTAGAGACAGCAACAGTTTTCGTTGCATTAAGCCTTTAGATTGGCCAAAGAAGATTATTTTTCCCTCAAAAAGTTTAATGTATATGGCAATACAAGGGTATGAAACGCTTTAAAGGACAGTATTATTTTATTATAAATATGTTGCAAAGTGGTATACTATGCTTACCTGACAAAATTATAGCACCTTGATCACTTTGATCAGTGAATGCATATCGATTATGCCTACATTGATCACTCACAATTAGTCAGCTATGAATACAATCGTAAGTAAAGGTCATCATTTGAAAAAGCGAGTTTTCATTTTTTTTTCAGTTTTCATTTCACCCCAGCGTTCAAAATTGCACATTTCTTGTTGCTTCGCAAACTTAAATCGGAGTGACGATGTACTTATCGTACATGTACATAAAAATCATGAAAGACTAATCTTCTGTAAAAGTTCGCAAAGCCTATCGCTCATAAAGCAAATGAAAATTGCAAAAACTGCTTCATTAGTACAAAAAAAGTCATTTCTGTTTAGCTTATCAAAAGACTGAACATAAGTCATCAACGAAACCGTATTTACCATGGTCGATTATGTATTATTGTCTAAATTGGTTCAAACCTGATATCAATTCATTGAAACCAGTCTGCCCAGTCTGCGACACTAACGTTATGCGGACTCAACTAATTCACTTTATGACTGGTCTGCACCCAAATTCAGACGAATTGTTAAATAATAGCCAACTTGTGTGTGAGGCAAAGTTGCTCCTGTCTTTTGTATCAAAACAAAATATGACTTATAATCGGTTGAGACGTCTTCAGTCTTAATCTAGAGCAGCTATTATTGCATGCAATTATGACTATGGCGAAAAAAAACAATGCATCCTTTTCGCAAACAGTTGGTTTACTCGCCTTCGCCAAATTATATTGAAAATCAGTCAAGATCAAAGAATTTCGATTGGCAAAGCTTGACGCCTGTTTAATTACTAAAAAATCTAGGTCAATTGTGATAATCCTTTACATTTTCTAACGGTTTCTTAATTTTGTGAGCAATTGATTGTATAAATGACGAGTATAACGAAGTACAAGGCACTTCCCCAAACTGGGTTCAACCTTAATATATTTATGGAGCGTTTCTTTCAACTAATCTATAAATTTTCTATCTGCTCAAGCGTTAGATATGAATTCAAACTGACATCATGTCCATTTCTATTAAGAATTTACATCAAAATGAGCTAATATTTAAGACACCAAATTGACTGTTTCCTGTAGAATACTTGTTATGGCTAATGTTGTGATTGATGCACAGACTATTTTCACTCTAAAATTTTGCAAACTAACCTTTGCGTGCGATGAAGCTTCGCTGACTTCAGTCAAGAAGTGTGTTAAGCCGGTGTCTCTATACAAAATACAATCCTTAGAATCCAATGACCAAAAAGAGAAACTTGTCTAATATTGTTAGTGACAGGTCGTTAATAGTAAAACAAAAACCATTGTGTTCACATTTTTAGGCAAATAAGCTCAGACTAACTTACTAACTTCTCTGCCTTTATAGCCAGAGATGAAGCAGTAACAGAAGATTGTTAACTAGTAAATTACGCTGTCTATTAAAAATACGTGTGAGTTTTATGCAGGCTAAATGAAATGGAAATCGTGTGAGGAATACGTTGAGCAGATCATTCAAGAATAATCTAAATCGCTTCGTAAGTGTTCGACAAGCTGTATCTAGGTGATTCGCCTACGACGGGAGTTAACAAAAAAAACGGTAAGTTAAGGTGGGAACCCGCAACTTATTAGTTACCCGCAGTTGGGACTGTTGACTGTACTCAAGGTTGACTAAAATGCAAATCTCAATAAAAGTTTTCATGCTGATCGACTAAATCAAGTAGACATGGCCGCCCATAGGAATAAATTTTTTAGATATTTTAAAATCTTTGAAAGTTAAGCATGCAGTTTATGTGCACCCGGCGGAAAAACTGGTTGATCGTATTTTAAGGCACAAAATTGCTGTCTCAAAGTACACTGCTTTATAATAGAAGGATGAGGGAAGCGATTGTAAGTGATATTGTGAAATCCGCTTATGTCTTCTAAAAGATCACGTACAAAGGTGCGTGATTCTAGTAAACCACTCAAATAGACAGGGCGAGGAAATGAACACGGCTTTACATATTCTAATATCTTGCTTTGTAATCCTTTTCTATGTGTAATTTATCACGATGATATAAGGTCCGTTGCTGTCTTAGCAAAACAAAAAGCGTTGCTAAGAGGACTGGGAAACGGAGTTCGGTATCATTTTACATAGCATTAAATAAACCATGTCACACATCATTTAAATTTCAAAAGCATTTGACATAACGGGCAGCAGCCTATTCTTAATTAATAGCATGACATATGTATAAAACAAAGGTCTAATTTTCTCCCGAGAGATCTCCCGTAAAGAGTGACCTTCGATTGGTTTTGGTCGGATATTAGAAAACGCAGAATCAGAGGTACGAATTAAACTCCGGCTCTAATAAAAACAATTCAATTTGCATTTTGCAAGCATGCGTTCATTTAACGCCCGTTTGTAGAGCTTCTAAAAATACTAATTCGACGAGATTTGTTTGCTAAATATCGAAACAAACTGTTCTCAAAAGAAGCTACTGCTCAAATGGAGCAAAAAACGTAGGTAGGCATGAAGACTTCAAACTGACGACCAACAAAAACAAGTAGCTTCCACCTACATGTCTTCGCCTAACACTTTACCCCATCCACATCTTAAGTCGAAGGATGTTCACCTGTAAAACTTCGAAACCCTTATTGATTCCTATAATTAGGTTGTTTTCNGTTTTCAACGGTGACTTGCAACAGGCAAGTAAACCTACGATTTTAAACGAATTCAACCGGTAGTTCAAATAGAAATGGGCTTTATCTCACCCGAGTACCAATATTAAAGTATACAATGTGATGATTTAATTTTGCTGTCGTTTCGTTTGCAAGCTCATACAAAAAAAAAATCCTACACAAAACGCAACTTTTTTTCGCTGAATTGAGTTGTCATCTAATTTTGCGAAACTGTAACAGTCAACAGTTCGATAGGCGGTCCGGTTTTTGCTCGTCAAATGTCGTTCCCTGTCTAGAAGGTCCGGAATTGAAGTTTTAGCGTATGCGCTGCAACCCACAATCAACCACTTTGTATTGATATGAATGATAACCTCTATTTGTTTATTTTGTTTACTGTACTTTGGATATTACTATTGTAGACATGCTCAACGAGTCGTAATACGGATTTCAAGTTGGAAATTACCCTAAATGACTGATGAAATGGCTCTGTAATATCTGAAAATGATTGGTATTGAAGTCCTCATAAAACACCATCAAAATGAAACCAATGGGCAAAATAGGAATGAAAAAGGCAGTTTGTGTGCTCAGTCACGACGATACATCATATTCTATACTACCAGTGACAGTACCCGCCACAGACTTAGAGGATTTGTAACGTCACCGTTAACAGAAACGGTAGACGATTTCAGAGGGCTTTAGAAGAACATACCGTAAAACTTCCAAAGAACCCCGGGGTCTCCAAAGATCGCCGGTCCCTAAAGAACGCTAGGGGTCAAGAGGGAAATTACAAATTTCGTCGGGCTCTCCAAAGAACGCAGAGTCTCTAAATAACGCTGGGCGTACAACACTAATCAAGCCCGCAAGCCACAATATCGGCATTGAAAATGTTTAGTCACATAAAATGACAAAAATCAAGCCGTGTTTATAACTGGCCTTGCGGATTTTCATCTTTTCGTAATGGTTCTTACTTCCTCCACTCCTGTCTCAGTTTCCTCCGACCGTTAATCATATTTCCTCTCATGTAATACCTCTCCCAAACGGCCAATTTGCTTAAGACATCAATGATGTAATTTTTTCTCCATTTTTACTAAAGAATTGTATTACTTTAACAACCCAATTTTTATACTAATCCTAAATCTTAGAAAAGGAATCTTTAAAAAACCCATTCGCGTTTATAGTTAGTAGTAGAATTGCATGTACACTTTCATCAAATCTTTTAATGTGCTCCATTACATGACGGTACAAAATGCAGAAATGTACTCATCATTTGGCAAAACAAGAATATTCTTTCATTTACTGATTCAACTGTTTCAGATTCTTTTAGAAACGCTTCTTGTTTGCCAGGATTAGTATAATACACATTGTCAAGTTCTTCATGAAAGACCTAAGGCCTGCCTCGAAAGAAATAAGACTTTTTCTGCCAACAGTTGAGGCGAACTCGCACATGGGATTACTAACATTTTTCTTGATTACTTGCCAGCCAGCCTGTTCGGGCAACTCGGCGAATACCAATCTTGCCCAAAAATTTTAGGTAATTTTTCCATGATTCTCCAGGATTTGCAGGGGGAATCTTTCGTTCTGGAAATCTTCATAAACCAAATGAAAACTACCGAACTAATACGTGTTTCTATGTGGTACCAGGAGCGGATGGGTATGACAATTGCAGTAAAATATTTTGAAAAATTTAAATATCTTTATAAGTATTTTGCCCTTTTTTATTAAATTTATTTAAAAAAAATATTTTGGCATAAAAACTAAAATATATTATCTACGGGCTCTAAATGGTACATAAGAAACATGTATGATTTGACGAATGATTTTGTTTGAATTTGCAAGAATTGAAGCAAGGTTACAATTATACGTGCTGCTAGTGGTAGGGGAGATTCGTTACATGTTTGATTAAACAGCCAAATGTGAGAAAGCCTGACGTGATTCTTCGACATTACTCAATATGTGAATGAAATATTCCGAGTTAGATTGACGAAAAAATTTCGGCCTGATTCTGTCATTTTCCCGTCATTTCAACTGGTTCCCTTCTCTCATCATTGGTCAGTCGTAATGATAATAAGGAAGTTCAAGGGGCAGTGGCAGTACATGATACTAGAAAGAGGGATGTTGTTTTTTTTCTTGAAACACCATGCATGATCATCATCATTAGCCCTGAGAGTCAGCACATAAATTTTTTTATTTGCGTTTTTCGTGGCGAATAATGGTTTGGTGCTTTACGTACTTACGTCTTGGGTATATTATGCATTGCCTCTGACTAAGGACTTGGGACAGTCTTCCTGTTTCAAAAAATGCAACTACATTCAATAAACTAAAAAACCCCAACCTTTTTCGACCAAATTTATTAACAGCTTTAGTACCTAGAATTGCATCATTAAAATTGTACTGACAAATGACTCGACTGACCAAAACGATTGTGGTCATGAAGAACGTTGAGCCGCGTTTTTTTCTGCTCTTTCCTTATAAGTACTGAGTATTTCTGCATAAAAAAGAGAGAATTATCGTCGTAATGCGTCGTTGCACTGGACGAGGAATTTCAAGCAATGCAGCCTTTCTTTTCTTTAACGGATTCTTTATATTATTATTATCGTTGCAATTTCCTATTTTCATCATTTGATAATGCTCTGTGCATTTAACTTCGAATACGCTTGGAAGTGTACTACTATATACAACGAAGTGTTTTTAAATGGACCAATAAAGGGTTTTAAATTTCCTGTATTTGTTATTTGAATATTTCTAAGCAATTAGTATAGTGCACATGAATATTGTGGGCAAAACTAAGTATTTACTCGAAACGAAGCATAACTTTATTGAATTTTTGAATGTTATTGACAAAAAGCGGCGATTTTCAGCTTTCTGACCAAAAGATGGATTCAAACTGAGGTTAGTACGTAAACCCTTAGCATTATGGACTTGTTATTTGACACCTGGGTAACATAAGAAATCTTAATTTTTAAAATACATCATCTTTAAAACACTCGTTGGAAGCAGCCAACACGATGAAAAGAAGGATTAGGCATGATGAATTGCAAACAAAGATAGAAAACGGTCAAATAAAGGCATTAATATTGCCACCAGCATAGCCTAATTTGGCTGAACAGAAACATATCCTATATCAAACCAAATGTGGGAAATTCGGACTAGCAGAAAGCTGAATTGTAAGGGCTAAGAGTCAAATGTTTTTTTTTCTAGATTCATAATAATATCGTGTAACATCAAAATGTATTTGTGAGAGAAACTGCATGCATTTGAACGTGTCAGCCTTAATCAACTCAACAGCTATGAGCTTTACTCACTCGCAGGTGAAATCATCTCGGTGAGCTGAAAGTAGTGAAAGCTGATATGAGAAGGAGTAGTCGTATTAGTCGATTTGCTGGCAGTATGAATATCTAGAATCTGTCGCATAGTTTCCATCCCATCACTGTATTTTACCATAAGGCTTAGGCGTCTTATTCCAGAATAAGGTAGCGGAATATCCAGAAAAGGTTTATTGAACGTGGAACAAGTTTATTCCGGAAAAAATGTTAATTCAGCGTGCTGTGAGTACAATTAATATTTGCGTCTACCCATGATAATTTGATTTCTATGGCGTTTTGCTACTTATACGCATTTTCTGTTTAACGAATGACAAGTTTCGTTGCGGGTGCATTCGTGAGAATTGTAATGCATTTTCATTATTCTCATATAGGCTAATAAAGCATTACAATGTCAATTATGCCAGAAAGCACCCAAAACCACATGCCATGTACCTACTAATCCAACACAATAATGCTATCATCCGCTCTTTTGACTGCAAAGATCAAGTCCTTTCTTCGTTATTGCCCTCCTCCGGAGTACCGTATTTGTGCCAAGTATAGCGGGTGCTATAATCAGCAAATAGTCGCGGAACTGGGCTTTAATTGACAAAGACTTTTGCAGTAGATTAGAAAAACAACTGTTTGATTTATATTGACGGCAATTTGTAAACTGCGATCAAGGTCCAGCCCTCGGGTACCGTGGTGGGCGACGTTTCGTAGAGGGCGACAGAGGGGAGGGAGAGTGTAGGATTACTATATTTAGGAGGCGAACTCTGA
>VICI01003197.1:0-13946 GCA_019593645.1 Akabosia matsudoensis | reverse complement strand
TTGTATTGTTTAACGCATAAGTAACATATTTTTAAATGGTGATGGTTTTCATCAAGTTTTATCGTTTAGATTTGCACAGTCACGGTCATATATGCACCTTAAAAACTTTATTTATTTTAGTATTATAATTTCTGGACATGGATTTTGCTCTTTACTGATATATACAAAACTTTTGGGTTGCGGGTTCTGTCTCTCCAATAGGTCATATGGCTATAATATTACTTAATTGTACTGATTAGGGATCATCTTGACAGGTTGTTACGGTGTATTCAATTTACCAGTAGTAGGCTATTCCACAACTAACCATTGATTTTCTCTTTAACTTTTCTGACTAGTTATGTAATCCTCCTAAAGTTCAATTTTTATGTTGATTATCGCTTAGAGTAGAATAGGACTAAAAAAATCTGGCATTAAAAATTCTTCAATTTTTATTGTTTCCCGGTTCTCTAAACTTCCTCTATCCTCTCCAAATTTGAGCATACTCTTGTGTCATCTCACGCATAATAATACTTACTTTTTTTAGCAGTCAGTAGAAACAAATCCTTTTCAATAACTACTCCCTCAAATTCCTTTTTATTATTTCTTAAAGCGTCATCTTGTAGAAGTTTGCCTTTAATTGCACCTCACAAACATTGACTTTTTTTAGCAGTCAGTAGAAAAAAATCCTTTTCAATAACTACTCCCTCAAATTCCTTTTTATTATTTCTTAAAGCGTCATCTTGTAGAAGTTTGCCTTTAATTGCACCTCACAAACATTGACTTTTTGGGGGCTACATTAGAATAGCTTTGTTTCTCAGAATAATTTACTTCTCAATTCGCGACATATTTTTTGGGGAAATGGTGGCTACATAAAGAAAAAACTGAATTTAACAGGTCAGGGATCCTTTCCTCCACGTCCATGCTTTATTTTTGAAGCCGTAAGTCCGAGTTCGGCGGAAAGAGGTCCTAGCTCAGCGGAGCGAAAACGTTGTCGCCTTTGTGGTAAAGTAGTGTCAAATGACTACCAGCATTACAGAGTCCACTTTCCAGGAAACTACCCTTGTCAGATATGTCAGAGCTTGTTTAAGGTTTACAAATATTATCATATTACTTTTCTATCGCAAAAACAAAAGCCGATTGAATCGCTGGAGCTAATAGTCTTCTTTCTTCCTATTTTTAAAAGAGAAAGGATTACTGGAAAACACATATGCGCAAACAACATCAAGTGGCTTTCCCCTCAGCCGCAGAAAACAAGGAAAAGAAAGAGAATTGCGCCAGCACGTCTATTAAGGCCGACAAAGACCATGGTCTTAATATGAGTCACCATTATAGCATTGAAAATACACATGTCAAGGAAAAGACTCGTGTCAAGGGAGGTCATTCCTCTTCCAGTCATCCCCATGACAAATCATCCTCTAAATTATAGTGTGCTCTCTTCTGCCGTTAACTATGCAAAAAATAAACACCGGTGTTGCCTTACTCCAGCAGAGGAGTATTTTACAGTAATCGTATTCGAAATAAAAGCGTGTATCCTCCTCTACTCAAGGATATAGTGGCGCTCTATATGACTACGTTAATGTACTATTTATTATGTCGACTTGTACCTCTGCGACTCTCTCCGTCTCATAAATTTAAACTGAAACCCGTGTATTTATGTATAACACTGTTTGCTTTAATTGATTTGCTTAATTCTTTGATTTACTTGAGTTTTGGCTCTGTAAATGGGTATAAATTTTTAAAATTGGACAATATGTTTCTCAAACTCGGTTGATGTTACTGGTGTTCGTTTTTACACCAATTTACTAGATGCCAAATGTTTGTATATTTATCGTTGTTTAGTCAGGGCCAAGACCCAAATTATTTACCATGCTTACCATTCATATTCACAATTTGAGTGATCAAATCTAGTTAATAATAGTAATTTTGGTAATAAATAATGAACACATAAATTATAATTGATTTTGTTCATTCAAGTGTTCCTAATACTAATCAAGACAACTAGTTGCAATTTATTAGTTAGTGTCAAATCTGATGCGATATACATGGATGTAGCTGTTGAAGATAAAAGGAGGAATCTATCTAGCTAAAGCGATTAGATAATATGTAGTTAAACGATACCTTACGATTATAATTTAATCAAATTATTCAAATGAGAACAGATGCCGAAAAGAATTTTATGTACGATCTCGAAGAAATTGTTTTTTTATTTGTATGTTGTAGAATTGATAATGTAACATATTATGCCTTTACGGTTTTATTTTAAAGCAAATGCAATCTGATTTAGAGAATAGTTTGTAAATGAATACAAAATACAATCGACCAGTGACTTTTAAACCGATAATATATTTATGCAATGCATTACAACAATTTGCAATATGAGAGCAATCATGATGATGCNATAGTTTGTAAATGAATACAAAATACAATCGACCAGTGACTTTTAAACCGATAATATATTTATGCAATGCATTACAACAATTTGCAATATGAGAGCAATCATGATGATGCGAACTTTATAATGGAAAATGCAGTGTATGTATGTACCATATGTGTACAGAAAAATATGTGTTAGTCAAGTGTAACTTCGTGCCAAGTCCACAACAATCATGTCAAAAATCAGTCCAAATATTTAAAAGTAAACTATACAATGACAATGTCGTGTTGTAAATAATTATTGATTGATGAAGAACCATCTGTCGAGTGAAATTTTATTTCTATGCATGCAATCACCTTTATACTATTTAGTTAGCGTACAATAATGCAACAACAAATTATTATACGATGATTGTTGATTGAAAACGAAAATAAAACGAATATTTAGTTGAATTTAAATTGTTTTTAAATATCACAATGTTCATAAAACCATCTGCCTATTTTGTTGTAGTTACAGGGTAAGTCACCACACAACCTGCCTGATGATGAGTACATAAATCGTAAGTAATAGACAACCACAATAGGTGACCAGGTTTAATATTAGCGCAACACGAAAAGTACAAATTACACAAAGACATCATCCGCAAATCGTGATACTGTTACGTACTCTAAGTTTCCATGGTAGAGCGTAGTACCTTCAAAAATCTGGGCGAAACTGAACACAAGTAACTCAATACGAACTATTGACGTTTTTCTAACAGTTTAAATTTTGCTTCCAAGCGCTTCGAATAGCTATCTAATTTGTAGGCAGCTTGCTCTAATTTATTCACACTGTCTTCGATCTGATCAATTTGACGTAAATGTGGTTCCAGGCTTTTATCTACACAAAAAACACACCAAATTTATTCATTAATATCCTCGTATTTTTTTCCAGTTTCCGAATAGCATACTACTATCATTTGGGTATTATTACATTTTTCATTCAGTTCTTGCAAACTTCGTGCAACATTAGTTGATATTTGTCGCATATCCGAATACTTGGAAGCTGTTGCCTTGTTTAAATTTTCCAAAAGTTTGTAATCCTCCTAAAAATAAAAATAAATGATCAGCTTGCTGGAACCTGACAGTATTGAAAGTGACGAACATGAATAGTACAATAATTATATTATTATGGTAAATGCTTTAAAATTTCTTACATGAACCAAGCTCAATTCTCCTTGTAAATAGACCGCAGTTTTATCAAACATTGCACGCGCAAGCTTGTCCAAACTAGGATCGTGTTGCTCCCGAATGTCCATACTCATCATACTTTCTGACATACCACCGCCACCTAAGTCGTCAAGTCAATCGTTAATGTATTTAACTCAATTTGAAATAATATCGTCTCAAAAAAGATGTTGTTGTACTTGTTGAAGGATCCTGATCTAAGCCTCCTTCCATAGCAACTTGATCCCCAGAGCTTGACATGGCAATCACAGACGTCTTTTTAGTTCCTTGCGAAATATACGCTCACTTGCAAATAAAGTTCAACTGAATAAATGCAACAAATGGTCCTAAAAATCACCTATGCAAACACAGAAAATTAGCATTTTAATTGTCGTTTTGTTCTAAGGTTTCAGGTATTGGACTCACATTTTGAAAACCAAGCAGCATACAAAATTATGATATTTAGTTAGATACTACCCACTAACTACAACTTTGCTTTCCTGTCGTGAGATGACCACCAAGTCCTACTATTACATCTGTGCTTGCACGATCGTCAGGAGTATGTATTATGCTTATACCTACCTATGACTTAGTACTACTTTACACGGCATTGTATGCCACTTGACGAGCAAATGCTACTGCACAAGGTAAACCTCTATCTATCTGGACTATGCTTTTAACTCCTTCATATTTCACACATTGACTTTCTTTGGTAACCAGAATACAAATATGCACAACTATGTTTGTCGTGAAAATTATTATGCATCCGTGAGGGGACGGGTTAGATTGGATTCGCTCAGAAAATAACGTTACTTACAAACCAAGGACGAGCAAGTTCAGTAGCTATAAGCTTTATTACGATGTTCAACGTAAAAACCAAATAATTAGACAACACATAATAGCGCTTAACGGTCGAAAGCCCTTAAATTAGGTTAAATTAATTCTAATGGTGTGCATGACACATCCGAGTTTATCTGTACCATCCATTGCCGCCACCTGCAAACACATCATGTGTCACTTTATTAAAGTGACATAACATGTATCATAACATAAGTCTTAGTGACAATCGAAAACTGTGTTCTGACCATATCCACCATAGCCTCGTCCCCCAAAACCACCGAATCCTCCGAATCCGTGATTTCCGCCATACCCTCCGTAACCTGAGTGGCCTTAAGGAGAAATAAGTTACACTAATGTCGCTGTCATCATGAAACAGTTCATTTACGCATGCTTTTTTTCCTTACCACCGTAACCGCCTGTGAAAAAACATTCACAATTAATTGTAAACTCACAAACGTTTATTGCACCAAAGCATTGAGAAACGTAAACTCACCGTATCCATTGCCGAATCCTCCAAAGTTCCGTCCACTATAGCCGTTATAACCGTTATATCCTCCTAAAATATCAAACATTACCATATTCATGACATGAAAATCTCAGACTTTACTCCTATCGGACATGAAAATATTGTTTTACCATTCCATCCCCCGCCAAATCCACCAAAACCACGGTTAAAGCCACCTACAAATCAGGCCACATTTAAACAAAATCCAGACTAGTAAAAATCAGGATTTCCGTCTGAAAATGAATCATGTCAAATTACCGTATCCTCCGAACCCTGAACCCGCATTCCAGCCCCCTCCATACCCACCATTGCCACCGGAATACCCTCCATTATAACCTAGACCTCCATAATAATTACCCTCTGCCGTTTCGAAATCGTCTTTCTTGTCTCCCTTTTCTATATCTCCTGCGTGCGCTAAGGCAGCTACAGCCAAAACAACCTGTTCCAAAAGTTCAGCAAATTGTAATTTTTCTATTGACCTGCCAAGTTAGATAACCGACTTATTTTTGTCCACTTACCAAAATCGGCTTCATTTTCATGAAAAGTACTATTTTAAGGCGTTGCTGGGGGTTTCACTCTTTCTAGGGCGTTCGTTAAGTAACTGAAGCCATCTGAATTTTCTTACCCTTATATACGCACGACGCCAGACATAAGAAGCTGTCAGAGCCAACCTTAAAGGGCGATTACGTTTCGTTAGGAAATCATCGTGACCCTGCTTTTATTGAGATGAAAATGCTCATGAACCAAAATTAATGTTGTTATAAAAGCACTCGAAGACTTATGCCGATTGTTTCTTTGCGTGAAAATGGCACTGTCTCGTATAAATTTTATCTACATGCTAGATGCATTTTCGCTTTCAAGCTCAATCTTAAGAAAAATGGAACTAGATATACAAACAAAAACCTATTTTTTGCTACACGGTGCGTAATATCTCTAGACAAAGTTTGCATAAAATGTGTGAAACGTGACAATAGAAAGATATCTCCAAGTCATTCAGTTTTATAGAAACTTGATATGAGGTACAGAAAAAATGGTGGCCTTTAGGGTCGCTTTGAAACGCGAGTACAAGTCGGTACTTTTTCAAAAATTAAATTTAAACTACTATTGTTCGAATCAAGTAGGTCATATTGTAAATTGTCGGCAAATTTTGGACGTATTTCGATCGCTAATTGCTATAATGAGCAACGTTTCTGATCAACCAAACTTTTCTCACTCAAGAAATTGCTATGTAGTTCATTGTTTAGTGATAAGTTACACAGATAGTGCTCAAAGATGGTGGATCGCCATATTTCGGAAAATATACATTCTAGCAAGGACAGTGAAGGAATTGAACCTGTGCTTATAGAGTTCTCAACCAATGTCGAAGTGGACGAATCAATCAATCAAAAATTACGTCTATAAAGTGGTTCAGTCTAGAGCTCTTCTTTGCACGATATCAAGACAGTTGTATAACAATTGCCATGGCTATTACGAAACAGAGAACATTCACGCTGCACATAATTTTTCGGAGATTTCCAACATAGATAAGTTCTTTGTCGCTCTCAAGATCTGGAGCAATAAGGCATGACTGCTCATAGGTACGAAGCATCGAAATTCGGTCAGAATCCCAACGTCAATAATCAGCGTGAGCAAGTAGTACTACTATTACCAGTGATTGATAACCATGATATTCTTTTCAAATGAACTTGACTAGCTCTGTCTGTCGAACTATAGCTTATTCAAAAACGCTTAGGTATACTTACCTACATATACCTAAAACATAGCTGCCCATTTATTAGTTATTTATTTTGCTTGCTATTATTTTACTTACTATTAGACTGAAACATGATAAAGAACTAACAAAAGTAGCTAGGAAAAACTGAATCATGAAATATTCAAGGAAACGTTTGAACCAGTATGTCTTGTGGTGATACTTTGATAGCAGTCGTGTTCTCTTTTGTTATATTTTATCGTTCAAGAGCCCCTAACTTATGACTTAGTCACTCGCAGATATTGAACTTTTCCTTAAACATGACATGAACTAAGTAAGAATCATTCCTTCCATGCTCCATAACCAGCCCTTTACTATCAACGAGCAACCTTTGTGTGAATTTTTAGCGGAAATCGAAACCACAATGGATACATGGACGTGTAATCGTTATTATCCATTTTTGCATGGATCGGCTATTTGATACAATACAAATTTGAACGGTTTACATCATTACATCCTGTATTTAATTGTGTGTGTCTAACTTCGCAAGGCAGTACAGTTGACAGTGTCATATATTGTCTCAAGGATCTTTTTCGCACACTAAAATCACCTTACACTAGTATCAAATAACGATTTCAATTCAATTGCCCATAAAAACATATACGACCCATTTATCAATTAAATACATAATTCTCTTTGACTTCGGCGAAAAAAGAGTTCAGAAAATTATGAGCATGTACAGAGAAGTTCATCGATATTTTTATATTTTTGGTTGTGATTCTGTGCATAACCACGTGGTTCAGGAACCTAATTGCCTACACACGTAATGTGCATCTCAGAAACAAACGTATCTGCACTAACTGCAGCCCATTTTCTCAAGAAAGAAATAGTTTCCACAGGTTGCTGGCATTGCATCTGCTAACATCTAGCAAAGCAACTGAGGCGTAAAGCATACGCGTGTAGTATAGGACATCGCGATTGTTTTCGTTAGTTTTAGCACAATCTAGCCACTCTGAAGTCACTTTCACTGTGGGCGAGTAGAACCGAACTTTCTCTTTTACATTTTTCATTCATTGTAAAAGTGCCTCGGAAACCTTCGTATCACAAGCTCAACCTTGTTAAGCTAAGAGTATGGCTCAACTTGAAGACAGTATTTCCCTTATATATGTATACAATATGTGTAGGTGTAGCATAAAGTTGATTAGATGTAAGAAGTGAGAAAGGTACATTCATATTATGTTCTTTTACGTACGTCATTGCCAAAGCTTATTTCTCCAGAAGGGAAACTTTACGTGGTCGGAGGGTAATAATTTTTCTCGTATTTTAATACTTCTCGATATCATATTATTCCTTTTTACACAGAGCCCATAACGAATCCGTATGCCCTCAAAGTCGTTGATGGCAGCATATGTAACAAAATAGCTGCGTCCAGTTATTCGCAGGGGCAGATATATTCCAGTGGTTTGCCTCAAGAACAAAATAATAGTTAAAAGTCTGCTGTTACATTATATTCAGCTGTTTGTGGTGCTTAAAGATACGTAAAAATGATTTGGAAACACTGTCTCACGTTTCTTTTATGGACAATCCTCCCGACAATCATCCTTGCATTATCTAGTTTTCGCTTCAAGCACCATGATAACGCAGAACTTTTGAAAGTTTTGGAATCAGTGCATCAAGCTTGTCCTAATATAACACGTATCTACACATTATCCGAGACGTCGGTGAAAGGAACGCCCTTGTACATGATTGAGTTTTCCACACATCCAGGACAGCATGAACAGCGTAAGCAATTGATCTTCAAAGAAATCAATCCATCAATCAATCAATGAGCTTTGGCTTATGAGTCAATTCTAATTCCTTGCATGATTATTTTAATTCCTGAAACGATTTGCAGTGAAGCCAGAATTCAAATATATTGGCAATATGCATGGGAATGAGGTTCTTGGGAGAGAATTGCTACTCAAACTTGCAGACCACTTGTGCGAGGGGTGGCAAAGACATGACCCAGTGGTGAAACCTCTTGTGCAAAAAACTCGAATCCATATTCTCCCATCGATGAACCCAGATGGTTGGGAGTTAGCGACCAGAAAGGTTAGTTGGATTTTTTGTGTCAAACGAAATTTCCTCACTTAAATGTATTGTCTTTACACCAACCAGGGCAAAGACGACTACTTGATTGGTCGCTCAAACGCAAATGGGATAGACTTAAATCGAGATTTCCCAGACTTGGACCGAATAATGTTTGGAAACGAGATCCATCATGTTAAGAATAACAACCATCTAATGGATCAAGTCAGAACTCTCGACCATCCAGTATGGGAATCCCAAATATATATGTTGTTCTTTGAAATCTCACACATAACGGCTGACTTTTTAACGATATCTCCCTCATTTCATAAATGTGTAACAACGTAATAGGTTCAACCTGAAACTTTGGCTGTAATGCGACTAATCATGTCCACACCGTTTACACTGTCTGCTAATCTCCATGGTGGAGACTTGGTTGTGAACTATCCTTACGATTCCAGCCGCTCTGGATCTGATTCCGAGTACACGGAAACGCCTGACGATGACACATTTCGGTCAGCTCTTTGACATGACATTTCATTACAATCCTTCAGAAAATAAAACTCTAACTAATACTAAATAGCAACTCATTATAAATACAGTTATATATCGACCGCATATTCAAGTCAGCATCCCACAATGGCTGAGCCATCCAGAGAGCCATGCGATAAATTGGATTTCACAAATTTTGGAAAATCTGGTGGGATTGTCAACGGAGCCAAATGGTATAGCGTGAGAGGTGGCATGCAAGATTTCAATTATTTGTCCTCTAATGACTTCGAAATAACTCTCGAGCTTGGTTGCCGTAAGTATACTCTGGAAAAGGACTTACCAAAAGAGTGGGAGAACAACAAAGACTCGTTAATAAATTTCATATGGCAGGTATTATGCATATGCACATATAAGAATTATGAACAGTCAGTAGTCCATTCCATGGCAGTCATTAAGAAACGGCGATGTTACATTCTTTAGAGTCACATAGGGGTAAAAGGTCTTGTTCGGGATTCAATCACAGGACGAGCCATCGCTAATGCTGCTATCAGGGTTACTAATATAACCCAGGTAAACAGTACCCATGCCGAAAATTACGAAATCGATCATGACATTACTTCTGGTAAACAACTGTTTAAAAAATCTTTTCTTCAAATGTTTGTAAAAATCTGTTTAAACAATAGTACTAATGTAAACATTTTAATACTTAGTATTCGAAGGGGACTACTTTCGATTACTGACGGCTGGAGAATACCTTGTAACAGCTTTGCACAACGGATACAAGCCGCAAACAAGAAGGGTCAAGGTGTTTAACAAACCGCTGACTGAAGCAACACGTCTTGATTTTTGGTTGGAACCAACCCACGAGCAAAGTCAACCCAACTCCTTGGCAGTGAGAAGAAAACCCTAATTGTTTTACACACAAAGCTTTTTGCATACAACTTAATAATAACTAATAATAAATTTCAGTCAGTTAATAAATTTTACAACTTACAACTTAGCAGTAGTAGTAGTAGTAGTAGTTAGGTGTAATTTCCATCGCCACTTTGCCATAGTCTTTTCTCTTCAGGATAGTTCTGATTGCTCATGTAAAGTTCCTTTTTTCAATATAGATGGGCGAATTTATGGATGAGTCATTAGCGGATTCACACATGCTTGGTGCAATGAAAGAACCCGGACCACCAAGACAAATCCGGGAGTTTTCCGTGGATGAGATGCAACCAGTGGTTGAAAAAGTAGAAAATGAAAACGAGGGTCCCTCGAAAGAGTGGTTATTCCGATACCTATATGGCCATCTGGGAAACATATAATTTGAGCCTAGTCTTTGTCCACAATGATATGGCGACGACAACCTTTCTGTCACAATTTTTTTTTTGTTATTTTTCTCAGATTACAACGCAAATATCAGTGCTTCATTTTGGGTGTTTTTAATTATATTACTCAATTTAAGGAACAATTTTGTTTGTGCACATACAATTTACATCGTATCGATTGCGATATGGGGACCCTGAAAGTTTACTTGACAAACTCTTTTTATTTCTACGTGACGATTTAAAAAAAAAAAATTAATTAGTGCTTCACTGACCGAGGCATCTGAGCGTACCTTACCGACACAGGCTAAATATTAAATGCATGGAAACGATGTATTAATAAGTGTAAATGTATGATAAATGTTTTTGATTTTTCAATTTATGTCCGACGTTTTAAGAGTTTTCTATGATGGAGAGGCGAGTTGTCAATGCCATATTATTTTTAATTTTGAGATTCATTGCATAATATTAATTTTTTATGTGCACCTGCGGCAACAAGTAATGTTATGTAGTGTCTATTTTTATTGTATCATTTTCGGTAATAGTTTTTTTCCAAATCCAATTAGATCCAGAATTACTGTAGGATGTACTAAATTTCTCGGATTGATGTAACCATCAACGAAATAATGTAGCAAATTAAATTGATGCAAATTCATTCCAAGTGATAGTTGTTTGTGATGTACCCTGGCGGTGTACTATGTAGGGATGCTCCTCTTTCATCTTTATTGCGAAAAATTCCAGCCATCGACATGGCTTTTCATGGACCTTGAAGAAATTGGACTAAATAGAATATATCCATTCATGACGAAATTACCTCGTAGTTAGAAACAATAGCAGTAATCGATTCAGTTGTACCAGAAAACCGTATTATGTATCGTTTATTTTTCTAAACTAAATGTTCTTTCCTTTTTACTTAATACGTTCCATTCGATGTATGTAATAAAATATGATCTCCTAAGTTGGATATACTCAACTCAACAACACTATTTTTTTCATAATAATTAGAGTTTAGAACAATGGGCTATCTATACAATGTATGTGGCTAATTTCATCTGACACATCTTTAAAACCGTTGTATACCGTATTGTTGTAGTGTACTTAGTCAGCCTCGAAAATTTAAGTGCACATATGTACATCCTGAGTGTCACTGAATATCTCATTTGCCTTGACCACTACAGCTATAGTGGCGAAGGTGAAAGCAAATCAGAAAATTATGGCAAGAAACCCATAGTAAAAAGAAACAGGAAAAAATACGTTGAAATGCTCTGGTAGAGAGCTTTGCAATGAGATACCATTTCCCATGTCCATGTGAACAAGAAATTTCAAGTTGACCCTTGATCCGTGCCCTATAGAAATGAGAAGCGAAAGTGAGGAGTCTTCCCAAGGACCTAAAGCATAACTTTACCAACTTTAGTCAGAATTGGCCTAAATAAAAAAGTTTACTCCCTGTGTTTGACCGATTGGGCTGAAAATCAATAGCTTTCTTGCCAGTGACCTAATACATTGGTCGACCAACTTCGGTCGAAATTGTTGATCAAAGTATGCAGTCTGCACGGCGTCCACAGTTAGACGGACGGGCAGCTCATCGATGTCACCTTCGTAATTCTAATTTTTGCTTGATTTGGTTTTATTTATTGTTCGTAACTAATCAATAATGTGTCCCGCAACGCATATTCTGGATTTGGATTCTAGTTTATGCTAATAAAATGTGAATACCCAGCAATATCTCTGGGCCTTATCTAGGAAAATATTAATAGTAGCCCATATTCACAGTATCCGATATCATAAACCTGAAATCATCCTACTTCAATGAGTCAAATACTGGCGAATGTCACCATACATCAGAACATTTGCACTAATTCTGTACGGGAGAACTCCAAGAGACAGCCCAAGGTAGAGACGGGGTTGCGAATGACAGGAAGGAAAATTGCCATAGAAACAAATACTTGTGACTTGATGTCGGTGATACTTACAATAAAAGCAGATATTGTCGTCTGGTCTCCTGATTCTCAGACAAACGTTGACATTTTTGTAGGATGAAAACATATTTTCTATGGAGTTACATACAAACACTCTTGGCAACGTTTCTGCATTTCATTTGATGTGTGCCATCTAAACCGTCACATACATAGTATAGTTAGATAGTATGAATTAACCTCACCCGACAACCCGACACATTTTCGTAACTTGAAAATTTGACGTTCAACTGCAAGTGGGTGATCATGATCATGCATGAAGTATACATCAGCAAATGATGTATATTCATATGGGATGTTTCCAACCGAAAGTACAAACCAAGACTGATTTCACATCCTGGCTAGCGAAAAGCTTAAAGAAACAAAAAATACGTGCAGTGTGCGATACTGAGAAATGCATAGGGAATTGGGACGTTCCTGATCAATTCATGCTTACTCAAGTACTTAGCAGCAAAGAGGAATTTTCCTTTGCTCACCATCTTACATAACGTTGAATACATATTATTCGACTCTTTCTGTTTTGTTTAATTCGCTAAATGTTTTGTGTCATGTGAAGGAGTTTGAAATAGAAAGTGTTGCATGTGCATGAAATTGCAATGAGTTGAGTTGGCCGTAAGTGGATTTGTTAATACAAATAGGAGAAAGTTTGGCTTTTTTCCTTCAAGAAAAGGCTACCATCTCGAACAAATCTTGCTAAAACACATATTTTCCGCGTACTGTTCGAAACTACTATTCATAAAGATTCCAATTTTGCAGTTTCGTTTCATTCCTGTTTTTTCTCTTTAAAGTATATAGGGTACTTTCCCACGTTTCCCTGATTTCCCCGGTTTCTTCCATAGGCCTGGGTTGTAGATAATTAGAACCTCGTTCGACCTCAGGGACAGTGCTACTATGAATTAGTTGATTTTTACAGTAAATTCCCCGTGGAGATTTATTAATTCAAAAAACTACTGAGGTAACGTAACGTAATGTAGACGAACCCTGAAATCTATGTGCTAATGAGGAACAAACATTTCTCAAGACCGACGAAGACAGTGACAATACGGAAAATTCAAAAAGAAGTGTCGTGATATTAGTTTCGTTCCTCTTTACTAACATGGTTCGGTTGTCTTACCTCAAACGTTTTTATCAAAACGAAATGAAGTAGCAGTAAGGAAAGCAACCAGTGTTTTTGTTTATTGACCCTGGGAATCAATCCATCTAAATTCACCACTAGGAATATCAAGCGTTCTTTATATTATTTAAAAAAATTAATCACAGAATGACGATGATTCTTTCCGATAGGGAAGAAATATCGGTCCCACACAGCCGTCATTCGGTGCTGTTGGAGCTCTGTGAACCATGTACGTTACGAGAAATGCTACAACAGGTCATTTATAATGAATGAATGATTTGTGCTTGTGTTACTATATTGTGCCTTCATTGGATTAAATATTGGCTTTGAATGTTTCGAGTTTCCGATTGGGTTGAGAGTAGTCCATCCCGTGTCTTCGCATGTTCCTTCCAAT
>VICI01003196.1:0-13949 GCA_019593645.1 Akabosia matsudoensis | reverse complement strand
CAATAATAAATCTCCACCGTATGGCCGTTCCAATGGTAGTATACCACCGGACATTGTCGCAACAACTAATGGCCGAGCTGCAAATCAATTTATGAGCAAAAATTCACACAACGAAAATAGCAGCTATATTAACGGGAGTGTTAACACGGCAACAGTGACAAGAACAAAAACCACATTTCCATACACGAGTCCGACAACAGGAAGCTCACAGGGAAATAACATTTTTGGAAATGCGTATGGAATTAAGAACTCAGGGTCCTCGGGAGGAGTGACCAATGGTCAAAGTGTGAATGTTAGAAAGTTTTCAGGAAACTTTTCCGATTCCTCGAGTGGCTCGGCTTCATCTTCACAGTCGTCGTCTCTGCAAAGCACGTGGAGAGGGAGGGAGCCAGAGAAAAAACAGGCTCCTGAGTTTAGTACTGCGAGTATAGTGAGAACTGTTGAAATACCTTTGTTAAAAAGTGCAAAGTCAAGTTCTCCATCGGGATCTTCAGAAGAAAGATATCCTACCCCGCCCATCGTTGACAGGGCAACCAAACCAGCATTAGCTATGAAGAAAGCTAGTATGACGATAAATTTGTCATCGACAACGTCTAGCTTGTCGAGCTCACCAAGTCCTCCAGGAGGCTCAAGTGGTGTAACGTTTGCAGCAAATGTCAACGGAAATGGTATGACAAGAAGTAAAACAACGCTGGAAAGTCCAACAAGATCCAAGTCAAGAACGCCAACGCGCCAAAGTCCATCTTCATCCATTCCCAAGTTGAATTCGATTGGAGGTGGAGTGGGTATAGCCACAGGAGGATATGGAAACGGAGCTGGGAATGGGGCTCCTACAGTTAGGTACAGGGATCCCTCTCCTGGGGGTGTTGGAAGAAGGATGCTAAGTACACCAACAAGTAGTAGGACAACACCGGCAACCACTCCAACTGGATCTAGTGGAACTTCAAACGGAGGAACCTTTGCATTTGGCAGCACCTTCCATGCAAACGGCATGGGAAGATTTTACCAGAGTATTGGATGGAAAGAAAAGTTTGAAGAAAGTGAAAAGAAAAGGAATCATTTGGTCACATTAGCCCAGCGAGGTGAGCTTCTGAATGGCCTATTAGTTAACGCGTGTCAAAGATAAAATCTAATTCCTACTTTATACTACTTTTTAGCCACAAGGGACTACGAAGAGTTGCGAAGGCGATACCATGACCTGTACACAGACCATGAGAAGATTGTCTCTCGCTTTGAATCTGCAAATAGCCAGCTTGAATCTCTTCGAAAAGGTAAAAGAAAACACCCATAAGGAAACGATGACTTCATCCTAATTTCCGGAATTTTATATGCTTATGCTTATCAATATTGAATGTTTTATCTTTCAGCCTCTGAAGCCACCTATGACGAATATCATAAGCTGAAGCGCCGCTATGAATGTGAAAACCAAGAAAAGTCAGATGCACTCACTCGCGTTGATGAGGTAACATAATATGCATCATTAAAATAACTTTTTTTTTGCAATTTCAGTGATCCAAGATAAATGGAAATCTAGTCCAAAATTCATATTTTACTTTAAATTTGGAGTTGATCAGTGAATAACATGGAATAACTGGGGAATAACGAGATAGCTCATGCCGTTTATTTCAAAATTTTCTGTGATACTTTCAGNAACATGGAATAACTGGGGAATAACGAGATAGCTCATGCCGTTTATTTCAAAATTTTCTGTGATACTTTCAGTATAACAAAGAAAATCGCCGACTGAAGCGTCAAAGTGCGTTGATGATGCAGCAGATCGACCCCACTGCACTTCTAGCTAATCCCAGCCTGTTTGAAACAGTTCCTGAAGGAGAGTCGGTGGAAGGCGACAAGGAAATTCAGTATTTACGTGGCAAGGTCAAAGGTGAGGATCCACGATCATCACTCAAATTCATTCATAAATTTTCATTACACATCAACTAGAATTCCTTAATGAACTGTTTTTTTTTCTCTAAATATTCCATTCATTAGACATGGAAGCCAAGATAATCGAACTGGAGGCCGAGTTGGAGCGCATTCGCTTATCTGAATTTGAAAGCCAAGAGTCAGTCCTCCTAATGAACGACTCAATTCAATCGAGCAAGGCCGAAAATTTGCAGCTTCGAGATCAGCTTCGCAAGCTTGACGAAGAAAACAGAAAACTGGCAAGGTCACTGGAAGACCTCACACTGGCCCATGACTCACTCAAGCAAAAGCAACAAGTGGACGATGAAAAGCTTCTTGTTGCTGAAATCAGAACTAAAGAAGGTAAGACTCTTGACCAGTGGTTCAACTTGGTGTTTATCACTGATAAAGAAAATAATTTCCCAGGGTGCGCGCATAATACATTGTGCATAAAAACGATAACTTTTTTTGTTCTGTCCTCAAACAACAATATTCCCAGCGAGGCGATTTATGCATAATAGGTTATTTGCAAACATGTAGCCTGGCACCACACGGAAGAAAACCTGATTGAAAAGGTTCCCACCATTCTTCAAGTGTTTTTTTTCTGTTTATGAAACCCCTGGCTTTATTGTAATTTTTCTTTTCATACAATACATGTTTCTTATGGACCATTAAAACTAATTTTCCCCAGCTGAGAATAAATGCATAAAAATGGCTAGACTATCCAGCGAGTATATTTCATATTTGGGTACAATGTGAGTTTTAATGTTAATTAACCATTAGTTGGTGTTAAACGCGAAGGATTGTTTAGTGTGTTGGACAAAGTAGCGTCACATTTGTTTTCGAGTTTAAGGGGGCATTGATTTTGTGCCATGTTTACCACAAACAACCAACTTGACTGGTTTTTAGAGGAATATTTGTCATAAAATGGTGCGTCAACTGCACCACAATAGAGTTTGGAAGCCACAGGGTATTTCCTTCCTTGTTCAATACTAGCCAAAAATTGAGTATCGTGTTTCCAACTGTGCTGAATTGTTTCAAGAATGACATCTTTGCTTCTGTGAGCGAGAAATCTGTGCTTCTGTGAGGGAGAAATCTGTGCTTAAGAAGTTTTTTGAAAGTTAAAAAATCCTGTTTTTCCAACAAAGAATCTGATATAAAATGGCGGGGGTGAAAAAGAGGCTGAATCGGATTAGCCAAATAATTTTTAAAAGGAGATCTGCTGTAGTGCATCCAACAACGATAATTACTATGGATGGCCAGTTAGTTACTTCAGCATCTGCAGAAAATGTAGCTCACTGAAACCATATTTATAGTACTCATGCTAAACTGTAAAAAATGTGCTAATCAATTTTGTGATATTTTATTTTCCCTAAGTTGCTTGACTGAAAAGAACATATTACAAAGGCAGAGCCTCGTCTTTATGAACAATGAGGAAATGGACAACAGGTTGCTGGACGCTCTCGCTCAAATCGGAGATCTTCAGCAAACCGTGGAGGAACAGAAGAACGCATTTGAATCACAAATTACTGAACTGCAGGTAAGCTTGATTGATAGTTTCTGCAATGTTTTGTTTACTAAGTGTCTTTGGGGTGTCTTGAGATTGTGACAATACTGATAAAAATATTATTGCTGTTGATAGAGTCGTTTGAGCGAGCGAGAACTGGAAGAGGAAACCGCAGAAATGCAACATAACGCTAAAATCAAAGCTCTAGAGGAGGAAATTCGGTTGTTACGTCAACGAGCGGAAGAGGCTGAGATGAAACTGGAAGACTGTCCATCCTCCTGTGAAGAGCCCTCCCCGGTTGCACCTCCTCCTCCACCTCCCCCACCACCTCCAATGGGATTACCTGCACCACCACCACCACCCCCTCCACCAGCGTTCACTCCAAATGGAGGAGGTCTTGGGTCCTCACTACAAGCTGCAATGGGAGGGTTGAAGAAAGGCAACCGCCAAACTTTAGACACATCGCCTAATGGTTCGATGGAGGGACAGAAGAACTTAGTCAGTGCTGTACCACAAATCGATGACATTGTTTCTCAGTTGAAACAAGGAATCAAGTTGCGTCACATTGATAGGACGGTTCAAAGGAAGGTTGGTTTGCCCAGTAGTCAAACCAACGTACGTAATTTTGTAGATTTTTGATAATGGTCTTCTTAATTTTTCAGCAACCGGTCCCGGAGAAGTGTCAAGACGACAATCCTGTTGACCAACTGCGTTCAGTGCTCGACAACATGAGACGCACGAGAACAGTGGAAAGACGCTTCTGAATCGATTTTCTTCCAAAAAATTTTAAGTGATCTTTATAGTATTTTATATATGAAGGTTCAACTGCGTTCAGTGCTCGACAACATGAGACGCACGAGAACAGTGGAAAGACGCTTCTGAATCGATTTTCTTCCAAAAAATTTTAAGTGATCTTTATAGTTTTTTATATATATGAAGGTTATAAATATAAAAATTTAAATAAATAGCTAAGTAAAACGTAAACGTTATCAGAGTTCCCATACGTATAGTATTTACATGCGTATTACCCAAATTGTATTACATTTAACCAGAAAGTATTTTTGAAAAAAATCGAAATATTAATTGCTCCAGACCAATCGATTCCAGGGGGAAAGTATTTGAATGCATGAATTTATTGCTGCAATGTATGTTTTTCATGTGATTGTTGTTACCCCGACTTTTATATATCTATGAAACTGTGATTTAACTAAAATTGAATTGTTATTTACATCTTTTAATATTATATTCTTAAGCGAACTAACCCGTCTTATCGAATCTGTGAAGTGAATGTCTATTACGTGTTCGATAGTAATGAGTAACTATAATGACTATATGTATCAAGATAGTTTCCTCTGTATGTTACTTTTGTGTCATCCTGCAAACGCGAAATAAACTGTTTTATATTATTAACCATATACCATGTCCAAACCAAAACACATCGATGACATATTTCGAACACCAGCGTACTATTGTAAGCAACAATGCCGAACGTGCCGAAGATGACAGGAATAAGAGCAATATTATCCTTTGAAAGTTTGCTTATAAAACGTTTTATTACAAAAGGCTAGCATTTATAACTGATTAGGTTTGTAGCATTTTTTATATTTCATACAGCATACAAAAATACATCAATGTAAAAAATATATACACAGAACTCTTAAACTACTAAGCATTTCATTATGTAAAAATGAAGAACAGTTACAACTACAACTAGAGCATATTTATCCTATTCCTCATCGTATATTTTGTGACATATTTCCTGTTGGCAGTTTGACCAGGGACGGTTAAAAATAAATATTTCTTTCAGATGATTTTTTATTGCAATCGCTCCCGTATGGACGCTTCTAGTCTAAAGCTACAAAGATGGTCCGTTATGATCAAGAGGCAGCTCTAGTTTACAACCGGGAAACTTCATGATCTGGATCTTCATTTTCTTCCTCGTCGTCGGCAGCTACTACTTCTTCATCATTTTCGTCCTCATCCCCACCAGCAGCAGCGACAGACTCCTCAGTGCTCAATATCGTACTTGAGGTGTCATTTATCATAGAATTGTGATTGTGTCCATCGCTCATTTTCGCAATAAAGTCCTCTGCAATGCTACGGTCCAACCCCGTATAAGTTCTGCTGACCTCTTCCTCGGTAATTTCTAATTCTTTGTTGGTCTCCTCGCAAATTCTACGAACGTTCATTTTATTCGAGCTGGCCACGGAACACTTGGAGCTGCGGCGTGTGGCGACGCTCAAGTTGCTAACACTACTATGTCGGCTTCGTTGAACTCCGGCTGCAGCGGCAGCGTGGTGCTGCTGTTGGATTTGCTGAAGCTGATGCTTCATCCTGTACTCATCAGGTACTAACAGAAGGGTTCCTTGATGATGGTGAGCGGTTGAAACATGGGAGGCAGCTGCGGGAGTAGTTGGTCGTCTCATGGGAAGAGGAACTACTGGCACTGGAGCTGGAGCAGGCATAGGCATGATAAACGAGTATGCTGGATGGGGAATGGGATATGATGGAGGCAATGTGAAAACGGGACGGGGCTGATGAATTAGGTATGACGAGTGCATAGACTGAGCAGGAATGACATAAGGTCGATATGCACCTCGAGGTTGAGGCAAACCAGGAAACGGTTGACGACGAGGTTGATGTCCCAACCAGCGAAGAAGTCGGTCTTTCCTAGCTTGGTATTCGGTAGCGACGACGTCTCCCCTTGGGGCATTCTCACTTCCGGAGGAGCCCGTAGAAGACAACAAGCTAGCCTTGTAGTTTGATTTACACATGACGCTGATAGCCATTCCGAACGTGGAAAAGCTGAGCAACACCTCCAGCATGGAAGCAAGGAGAAGTAAAGAATTGATGACGTTTCCTGCAGAGCGGCGCTTGTCCAAGGTTTCGTCATCTATTGTTTTCTCTCCCATATCCTGTCATATAAATCTGTCATTAGTGGACATTCGTACATTAAGCAGCTTGTAAACTTATCATATTTCGTACCACGCCAACCATCGTTTTGGCTGTTTGAAGTAGCCCTGCTGTTGAAAAAATGGCAAGGAGCACCGACGCAGACAAGCTGAGCATTGTCATCGCCAGCAAAACATGAACTTGCCATCTCTGTCCCCCGCAAAACCATTTTGGCTTTGGAAGTCCACTCTTTGTACACATTGCACAGAGTGCCCCAGTGATGCCCACCACCATCCCTGTCCATAGGCCACTCCCATAGTAAAACAAATAGCTCTGGTATCTTATAGCCAGCACCCCTAGAATCGCCATACTTGCTCCAATAGCGATCTGTGCGAGACCCACAGGAATCGCTAAGTTTGACGGAATCATGGTCCCCCTTTTCCTCTGCCCGACTTGTTGTCTAGCCCATATCACGTCTTGAACGTGACCATCCACAAGTTTGGGGTCTAGCGGGTGCCCATGCTTATCTGTCATCACCAATGTCCCTTCTCCAACCCCATGACTTCCTTTTGGCACTGATATGCGAGCATACTGTTGCCCTTGTCGCTGCTGCGACTGACTTGACGCTTTTGTCGTGAGCGTGTTCATTGTGTTCGTGTTGGTCTCTCCACTACTTGGAGGAGCCTTATCTAACCTTGACATCTTGATTCCTTTCTATATAACAACTTTATCATTCAAAATTGTACGTTTTAGTTCTTTTCCACGTAAACTTACGCTATTGGAAGAAATTCTTTGTAGTTTGAAACTCAAGTGAAACGATTAATCAGCTTTTTTGTTAGCCATTTTCATCTCTTTTGGTGATCATGTTGGCAGACAAATTAATAGCATATTTAGAACTCTGATGTAATAATTTTTTGCAGGGATAAATCAAAGCTTCCTTCTCTTAACACTTTCTTTTCCGACCGTCCTTCGTAGAGCTGTAAAGAGACCAAGCAAAAAACAGTATTAGTAAATCATTTGAAAATGCAAAACAAACGTGTGAATGAACCATACATATAAACAAGAGTTTAAAAGAAAAAAAAATCCATCTAAAGTACTGGCTATACATTTACAACATTTTTACTACTCAAGAAATTTTTTTCATACGAATACATAAAATTGTGCTGTTTTTTGGTTGTAAAAATGAATACTTTCTTCGTTAAATCTGCCGTGATATTTTTCTCGAAACTGAAGCAGTACCTTCACTCAATGCTCGCACATTATGTCTCTAGAAATTGCTCAGCCGAAATAATATAGTAGTTAAAGATTGTGGATTGCATGTAGAGTTAGAGTTAAATAGCTGGTTGGTTAATTAGGGCACAAAGATTTGCCCACTAGATAATCATCTTTTTTTCGTTTAATTTTTTTTGGCTGCGTATCTGAGAAGGGCAAAGAAACCACTAACTCATGTCTTCTCGACCAAAAATGCACAATGTAAATGAAAAAGTGCAAGTTTTGAAATAGTTTTGGTGGTTTTTGCAGCAGCAATTTAAATGAAGAGGCGGTTTTCTTCCGTGATTTCGTTTACACACAAGTCACAAATCAAAACAAACAATTTGTATGAAACTTGAACATTTAACAAATGAAAAACGTACACATTCAAACTTCAGAGAGTAGAAGTCCATTTCCAGATTCTCTACTCGCCAGTACCCATCCTATATAGGTACTTATAGTTTGTAAATATTCATAAGTTTGCGTAAAATTCTTTGCAAATATTTGGGATGAACGTTATAATAATCGCTTTTGATAAATAAAATTATTGCCTAATGAAAAGATTCATTTTGAACAATACTCATGACAAAATCGTTAGCAGTTTTATGGTTCTTTTTCATCTCACCTTTTTTCCGTAAATGAATAGCTTGATCACGAGTTGCATAAACTAAAATTCATCGAAATGATTTGTAAATTTACATGACATGTAACTTCAAATCAGGCTACCATTTTAGTTATGTCAAGGAAGAAATCTGAGAGCCGAAGATGCACCTAACGCTAAATCACAGATAAAAAATATACTATTGCAACATGATAATGCAACTGCAATTCAATCTAATGAAGCAATGCAATTTTAGAATCCTAAATTCCCATTCAACTTGAACCTGCAATTACTATTAGTTAACAATAACTGTAAGTGTAATTTGATAACTTGTTAAAGACGAATGTGCCATCAATACCGCGGTCAATATGCCAAGCACGTTATATTTAGCTATTAAGTAATTCCTGAAACAACAGCGAAATTTAATTAGCATCAATGACTGTCCACTCCTTTGATAAGCGTGAACCCCAATCACCCTACAAATGGTGGCCTTGCCTCTCTCTCTCTCTCAGATTTCATAAGCCACTTCACCCACATTTTTATTGCCCCAGTCGAGGTCAACGTTTTATTACCAAGAATGAATATGCTTTTGGCAATGACTTAAGACCGTTTTTTAGTGTGACAATTCATTTGTTAGCCCGTCACCTTCTTCGTTCTTGGTAGCCCCTTGAGGCAAAGATTTTGATGCAGCGTTAATTTCATTAAAATCCTATCCACCTAATAATGTGAGTACACAGGTAAAGCTTCATTAATCCGTGGATAATGATTTTATAATGATATTTTTTCCATTAGATTCATCATGTTGAAGGAAAATGCCCACAGGATGAAAACCGTTAAGTCTTTTAGTAAAACTGTAATAAAAAATGAATATGACCACTCACTCCTTTTTATCACAAACAGGAGGAGAAATACAGTGGACAAGATGAAATGTCGTGATATAAACCAGCAAAAGACTGAAAGCTATATAGTCCTTCCTGTTTTATGATATAAATTCAAATCCGTGATAAAAAGAAGCATGCAACATGCAAGTGAGCAATGATAGAAATAATTACATTCTACATCTGATTAAATAATGAGTGGCTGACGACGAAGTGTTATTACGTGTAATGATTATGGCAATAACCGAACCGGGAGTTGGATTGCTTTATGAGAACATCCACCAAGAGGTTTTGGCACGGTAATCCTCACAGAAAATGCAAAACATAGAGGAAACATTTTCTTTACAAACTCACAAAATTATGAGTTTCTTTATAACTTTGCCAGGAGAAAAAATGAAAGATGAATTATGCATACGACTCGTATGAAAGGTGTAATGTATCAAAATGTATTCCATTTCGTATCATTTCTCACTTTCTACAGTAAAAAGTATGATTTTTTGCCAAAAAACGCTACTAATGAAATTCTTCTTTAAAATGATGACGGTCTTGTGACCAGTGCCAATGCATATTTGTTAAAGTTTGTTTGAACGTATGCTCATATAACAAGAAACCTTACAAAACAACAATTCATATAGAAAAACACACACACAAAAATCTTTTGCGTGTTCAAACTCCTAAATAATTTCACGAACAATTCCTGTCACCAATAAACACAAAATTATTCCTTCAAAATGAGCAATATCTCCTGCCACCCTTGATTGCAAATGAACCAGATAAAAGGAATTTCTACTCCCTTTAGAAAAATGCAAGCATAATTAGATTTTGCAAGAATGTTGCAGTCAAGAATCTTGTTAGCAAGGTTTTTAGATTTTTACAAACATGTCTAAAGCTTGTATCAAAATGAAACTTAATTCACTGCCTAATTACACACTTTTTGTTCCTTCTAAAGGTTTCTAAAATGAAACAGAACCTGTCGTGTAGTGGTTCACTGTAGGTTGTCAGTTTTACATGCATTCATGCATAATAAATATTATGCAATAAAAATCGGTCAGAACAATGATGAGGATGATGCGAACAATGATTGCGCACCAAAAAAAATTATCCCTTTCCCTTCATCATCATCCCTGGTGGGGATGCCTGTTTTTGTGTAAATTGCGTAACCCTTCTTTATATGAATAAAATTATTCAAGTACACTCAAAGTCACGATGAAGACACGTTTCGTGGTTGAATGATGACTTTAAAATCCTTTTTGGGTGCTCACCTCTCGGAGTAAAATCAATGATAAGACTACGTTTTTCTCTTCATTCAGGCAAATCTTTAATTAAGAAAAGAAGCCGAAAAATAGTAAAAACTCACTCTGCGACTAGCACCGCAATACAACTAAACGGGAGAAAGAATTTCTCATTCAAGGAGCAACTTGAATGGAAAATGAGTAAAAGGCTATTGAAGAAGCAATCAGATGAATAATCACATTAATAAAGTTCTAACAAAATACCATTAACGCCAACAATCAACCGTGGCAGGTTTTTTTTCATGAGCTGAGCGGGGTAATCACACTGGATTATCCAATTCCGCATACCAATCTCAAAAAGTATTGAATGGCCAGAGAGAGGACAAGGATGACAATGCTTTTGGAATGCGATTAAATGCTAAACTAAACACAATTTATTTTTTGAGGAGAGAGGACCCGCCTTCCTAATTGTGATTGTTCAGGTTCCAATAGTGCGAATGCACAGATAACAAAAACCCTAATTATTATGGGAGGACAATATTATCTTTAACAATTATCGAAAGTCGTGCCGCAGTTAATAAAAAATGTGTAACTCGAGCATTATGGATCAATTTCCCTATTAAAACTTCCATTTGTGGTTTAGCTACGCATATTCATAGAACAAGAGACACATTCAGTTACTGTTCAATTTTTTTCCGCATTCAAATCTTAGATGTATTATAGTTTTGCTTTTCAAACAAACCTATCTATTATTCTTCTTAAGGTACTACCAAAACCAGAGCAATCAATGGCAATTTTATGAAACAAATGAACAATTGAAAAAGAAGAAAAACCTTCTCCAATGAGCAAGTGTTCTATATGTCACGTTATTGTGCATTTGTTTCATTCACTTTTTTTTCACAAGGACCTAAAAAAAGAGACATGTCCCATGTCCAGTCCATGCGTTTTCTTGATTTATGGCTCTCGACAAGCTACTATTTAAAACACGACATAAAGGCCCATTCACATGTCAGTTAAGCAATTAGTCGCATGAACGCAAATTATTGTTTTAAATAACACACCGTATTTCCAGCTCACTTAAAATGGATTCAATGTCACTTGGTAATTCGTTTTTTACTCCATTTACACGGTCACCATCTTGAAAATTGAAAAAAAAACCACAAACACACCTTATTTTTTAAGCAAGAACAAAAATATAAATCACTAGCCACAATTTAAAACAATTTTTTGCACTATTTTTGGACCCCATCCGAGTATGATTTTTTTGCATGGATTCACCTACTGACTGACTGACCAAGAAAGTCTCAGATCAGTGCTTAAACATGCTTTAAAAAAACATTTATCTCTATCAAGATCAGCAGTAACAATCTTACATTTTACGGATGACGATGTGTCAACAATGGAAGTAGCCGATTACGAAGATTTTTCAGTAGGTATTACGCTAATAATGAGCAGCACAGGGTAAAATATTTCTGGGGCAAAGGTATCCACTCGGCAGCAAGTCTGCACACAAACTAGTACCAAGAATACGCCCTGCATAGGCAAGAGATCCTTGTGTAAAAACAAAAAAACAAGTTGCAGTTCACAGAAAAAGCACATGGGCTAGCGTAATAGTGCCTTTTTGCAACATGATCCTATGCAAAACAGGATAGACAGTAATCAAACCTTTGTTGACGGAAACTCAAGTAAAAACTAGCAATGTTTGTGAGTTCTATTCAACGCGTACGCGTAGCGCGCAAAGGAAAAGCTGCATGCTAAAAAACAGAATAATGTTGTGAGCAATTTTTTAACCTATACGAATGGCTAAAGTGTTCAAAAAGAAAGGTAATTATTGTACAGTCAGAGCGTGCAATAAAACTTGGCCAAGCTAAAATAAATAGTTGTAAAACGACGATGATACATGATCTGTCTACAATGGTATTATTGTAATCTTAGCCAATGGCCAAACCAAACACATTCTATTAGCTTGTGATTCTACATTTATTTTGCCGTATATAACCTACTGGTCGTGCGTTTGTAATAGGGAAACGTGGGAAAGGGAAGCCTTGTAATAAAACCATAGTTTGGTCAGTTATAATTGCGTTTTTATCACGTTTCTTTGAAATTTTGATAAAAAAATCCATTTTGCTGCTTGCATGAATGCAGGGATGCCTACTGATTGAATCAATCGATATAATTTTTTGAATTTCTTTTCTTTACACGCCACAGCAGACCGCATCCTATTTAGATAACAGTAGTACAAAGTGAATTGTATCACAATTATATCTTTTTTTTCCTGAATACTATTTTTGCATCCATGTCATCTCGCATTTTCGTAGTAAATGTGGGTATATCTCTCACTAGGTTGGAAGAGATTAACAACTTTCGTGTAAGACATGATGTACCGTAACTGTGGGCCATAATGTTATATCCCGACAGATAACATAGGTATTTTCTATCGAAAAAAAACAACGATCCTTTAAACCCTTGAATATGTTCATCATAACAGCTTCTTTGCTGTTTTGTCAGGCAAGAAGATTCAGAGTGCCTATACAACTCTCCTCACAGCACAGCACATCAATCGTTGTTTCTCTCAGTCAGAAAAGCCATCGGAGAGCAGCATCTTTACCGTGATCATCATGATATTAAATTCAAGTCAGGTTAGTAGTCTCTTTTAACGATGATGATGATGATCAGCAACGAAAATGTTTTATCATCGACTGCCTTACAATGATAAGCTTTTATTACCTGAGCAGGTGGGTACCTATAATAAGTAAATGGGCTAGTATTATAAGATGATATGTTTTGTGAATTATCATTTTTCATACGATTTCGTACTACCAAAAGTGTGCGCGCAGAGGAATCGAAAGTCCATCTTTAAACGAAAATTTTATATCGTTTCGTCACAATTACTGAAGCTAGTAGTGATGTGTACCGTGTATATTATTTTGTCTTGGCTGATTTCATTTTAGCAAAGCTCAGACATGGCCTAAAGCACACAGGAAAAAAAAACATTTTATACCGGATATTATAGTGCTCATTGATCATAGGCACACACACCATGTTCATTGCTCAAACCAACAAAATTGAATGAAATATGCGCAAGCATACTAGTGCGGTGGAGGTGGACTACTGAAAAATGAAAACGAGCGTGGTTTCTTTAAAAATCTTTAAATGTAATACCATGTACGAAAATCGCTGCATACAAAATATATTATTGCAGTTTCACTCCACTCCTGGGCTTACACTTTCGAAAAGGCGTGATTTAAAAAGGAGCAGGAAAAAAGATTGAATTATTAGTAACAATAATAGTACTACAGCGTGTGTAGTAATAGCCGTTTTAATGGCTCCCTCAAGTTGGTAAATTGAGTGAAAAGAACATCAAGGTCGCCACAGGCAAAAAAGTATGTCTGTCAATGTGCCGAAGACATAAAAAGACACGTCGCTGTGTTATCATTTCTTGTGTCCGCACAAGCCTTTTGAAACTTTTTTTTGCTTATCACATTTGCATGATCACTTTTTTTCTCATTTACAGGTACATATATGATCAGTTTTTTTATGTATGTTCGCAAAATCCATTTTTAAAAATGACGACAGCTTTGGAGCGATGAGGCACAGAGCGTTGAACAAATCAAAGATAAATTGGTTTGCAGCATGCGGTCACACTTTGTTATAGATTTTTAGTGTAAGATGAATATTAATGA
>VICI01003195.1:0-13954 GCA_019593645.1 Akabosia matsudoensis | reverse complement strand
GACACGTATCCATCCAATACATTTTTTTCAAATGCATGCTCATATTTTTCTAAACTTTTCATCTAATTATTTTTTGGTGGTTATTCTACCAAATCAATATTTTTGTATGTCACTTTTTTTCCTAAAAACAAATTTCCCCTTAAACTCTACATTTAACTGTCTTTAAAAACTATTCCTACACCACGTTCAAAAATAAAAGGAGGAAAAAGTATTTATTGGGGCTGGAGAGTCGTACGGAAAACAATGGAGAGAAGGAGATGTTGTCGGAGTCCTGCTTGATTTGATTGACAGAACGATCAGTAAGTGTACACTTTCTCCAACACAAAATTAGAGCTACACAAAATATACAAATTATTTCTAGTCGGACTATTTTCATTTTTGTAGAGAGTGACTAGTGTGTAGAAACAATGTAGAAAGTTGATTTCACTAGGTTTTCGTTTACTTTCACCATTTTAAAACATTTTCTCTCTTGACTCCAGTGACGATTTGAAAGTATATATTGTAGTTGAATTTTTAACCTGTCTGCCCAAAGTTTTACGAATTTTCACAGACTTGACGGTTTTGTTTGAAGTTGTTTGTTAAGCAAAAAGACTACATAGACTTAGAAATTACTGTTGCAATATAGTCTAGTTCGGTAGTCAAGAAATGATGATGCAGCTTTTCTGCAAAGCAGTAGTGAGGTAATGCGTATTGCCGTCTGGTAAACAACTGATGCTCTCCGAAAAGATTAGAAATGTTGAAGTGCGTAATTCATATTAATACAATCAATCAGTCACCTTGTGCCACCATAGGAAGCTAAAATCCGTAAGTCCGTGGCGTTTTCCAGTTAACTGTAGGAGAATTTGTAAAGCTGTAGTTTGCTGTAGAGTATTTCAAACCTGTCCATTGTGTAACAACTGCTTTCAGTCTTTAAATAGAAAATATGTCCCCAAAATTCCTTTGCTTGTGTTTCCAATACTGGTCTTGATTTAAAATTGAGGGAATGAATAGCATGAAAAGAGATTATCCAGTCAGTAATTGTGAATTGGAGTTGTGCATTGCATTTCTATATCAGCAATTAACGGCATGCTGCATGATGCCGGGTACATTAAAAATACTATTTATGTACATTCAAAGGATATACTCAGAAGAATAGGTTCGCCTCGCGAAATATAATTAAAACATTTTTATTATACTTTGATTTATCTAACTTGAAGCGCCGAACTGTAATGAATTTTTGCGACCTTTCGAAAGAACAGAATTGCGACAAAAGCCACACTTTGACTATGCGACTAAATACATATGACAAATGCATACTAACATTTTGAGTGATATATTTATAGTGGGCAATCATGACAAACAAAACGTACCTACTTTGCTTTAACAACAAAAACTCGCTACAAAAGATCACAAGTTTTTGATCCACACTCTATACTGTACAGAGAATGGCTTGTGAGTGGCAAAAAAAATCTTTTTACTTCGGGTTTGAATGAGAAAAGGAAGGCATTTTGAAGATATCTTTTGTATTGACTGGCAAAACAAAACCAAAATATCTTTCGCCAAACGATATACTAAGCTGGCAACTTGCCAAAAACTCCCAACAGGTTTCTCATTGAATGGTGAACTCCTAATGGACTCATTGGGAGGTGAAACAGCATTCACGGATGTACAAGGAGAAGGTTTCGTTCCGGCTTGTACTCTTGGAATAGGGCAACGGGCCAGATTCTGTTTTGGTCATGATGTCAACGCATTGAAATTCTTCACTACCTGCGGTCTTCAAGAGGGATACGAGCCGTTCTGTGTGTAAGTATTGCCTTATACAAACTAAAATAAAATAGAATCAGAATATTCACAAAGGAAGGATGTGCCCGGAATTTGTTGATGAGAATTTGAAGAATGCCGGAGTATAGATCATTAGCAGGAAATATCCATACATTACAATCGTTTCTAATTAATATAACTGATTATGTGCCATACTTGACTAGTCATGCTAATTGCATTTTTTTACAAAACTATACGCGATAATATACTATTTGCCTGAGAAAAGAGAAAAAAAGCATGTGAGGAATTTGTGCTATGACATAAAGTAAGAACGCTATTGTTTATGGCTCATAGAACATTAAAGAAATCGTAGTTTAGAGGGTACTTTGGCGTTATGGGCCATCCTGATTTCAACTCAAGCTATTTGCCTCAGCTACATTTTGGCATTTGTTGCCGGCTATATCAAGAAAGTTAATGATGTACCCAGGATTTGTTTTGTCGTTTGCACTACTCTCATGGTTCTACTTGTACATTATAGAAACATGAATCGCCCAATGACGTTCTGGTACACGAAGGATCAGCCCATTTTCGAGAACATTGATGACGGTGAGGAGTCTAGCATCGACGTGATTAGGATTCCTGCCGGCTCCGACACCCCACCCAGTCTTCGTCTGAGTCACAAGACGTTCGAAACAATGGAAAAAGCAAACTGGGAATTTCTCCGACTTTCACTTCCTGTTATCTGCCTCGACGAATTCATTGAGTAAGGCGAAACAATCGAAGGAAAATGGTGCAGTCTCATTAAATATTCTCAGCGACGAGCACACCTGGCCTGTAAAGTTCAAAACGAGTATGAAGGGCAAACAAGGCTGAAATTTTTTTTACTATCATTTCTTCTTTTTTTTCTTTTTTTTCGCTCGTTGACTAGAAGTCGCAGAATTAAACATGAGCTTTGCCAACAGCTTTTTATATGCTCTAGAAAAAAAAAACATTTTTTTTGTACACGCATATCTGCAACAAGGCCGACTCTGTGTGTCCTCTTACTTTCATGGAACAATTTTTTAAACTTATTTGTTGATTATTATGCGTTTCGTTTCCGTTTCCCTTTTTGTCTATTGATCATATGTATGCCACCCACATACAAGACCCAACATTTTTTCACCTTGATTAATCAATAGAATAAACTTTGAGTTGAGTTGACTTTTGAAAACTAACGGAGAGACTCTGTACACTGTAGTGAGGACGAAAAAAATCGACGGTGGCAAGAAATTCGTGCGCGCCAACACCGTCTCCGTGCTACAGGCCAGTATATCCGAACAAATAATCTTGAGCAGACCATTCAAAAGGCTGGGTTCACCATGAGTGATATCAAAGGTCAGTTACGAAACATAGGTTTATGTTAAGATTCACACAAAAAAAGTCTTCGTCTCATCATTTTTTTGGTATCATCATCCGAAAAACGTCTGTAGATATATATATATATAACTTTTGTAAATAACTTTAAATCTTTTTCATGGCTCCTGTCCAAAAACTGTCTCGTTCATTTGTCTTATAAAATACAAAAAAATGAACAATCCATACCAACACATACATTCTCACCGTCACCGGATAAATTGCGGCGGTTCCGGCTTTAATAATTCACACACATATATACAGAGCTCCAACGGGGCTACTCCGAAGATGCTGCAGAAGGTGATCCAGATTCAGGACTTAAGGGTACTACTAATCTCTTCTTTTATCTTTATCTGATGATGTGCATGTATTACAAAAAAAATATATACTTTTAAATTTAAAAAAAAATCATACTTCGTACTACATGCTATACAAATAAGACGTACATCTTTTGTCTTTTAACCAGTTTGATTATCATTTTGGACTGATTTTCTTTTCTATCCTTTTTTGCAAACCAAAAATATCCCTTACGTTCATACGTACGAACGACATGCATCACTCGCTCTCTCTCTCTCTCTCCATTCCGCATACACCACACCGTGTCTAGACTCCGACTATGGTCGTGGTGAATTACCCCGTGGAGATTTGCTTACCCCAGGAGATGACGGCAAAAAGAAGGAGCGGGGAAAGTCGCCATTCAGGTAAGCTTCTTTATGCGGAAAATAACTTTACTTTTACAAAATTCTCCTCATCTTCAACACAAAATATACTGCGTCTACTTGAAAACTGCATAAATAAATAATTAGCCTTAAAGTTCATAACGCTTGCAAATAATATGTGCGGTTTTTTTTTGCGGAAAAAACTCTATCTTGCGCTAAAGAAGAAATAAGATGCAAAAACGACTGCAAATCTCTCGGTGAAAGTTTAATGTAACATGTCCTCAGCAAACTAATTGTTCCTTCTGCAGCAAAAAATATTTACGCTAAAGAAATTTGAAAAAAATAAAACCATCTTGCCCTTTTTGACTCCCAAATATTAAATCTTTGATAACTATACCCTTTCTTCTTGTTTTTATATGTATGACTTTTTATAGAAAACCCAACATTCAGTATGGAAAACCTATGATTAACACACTGAAAAGGTGAACTTTTCTTACTATCTGCGCACAGTAAAATTATTATCTAATAAAAAAATTAAAACTTTTTTTTTGCTTCACGTAAAAATAAAAAAATGTTGTCAACTATGTCACCTCTATGTATACGTTTGTCTAATACAATTTTTTGTTTAAAGTAAACAAAAATAAGTATTTTTTTGGAATCATGTTTTGAAAGCCATTTTTGGACTTAAACATTTTTCTCTGTCTTTTAAAACTGCAATCTAACTTGACTACCTAAACAAAATCACCGCTCTACCATCCCTACTACTACTCTTGATTCAAAAAAATACCAAAAAAACTGCCTTGTTGTTCCGCCTGCCATACTTTCGCCTGTTCCGCTGATTAGCATGAATTCACTTCAGGAAATTACCGAGGTTGGGAAGGAGTACGCTAATCGGTAAGCTTTCAAAAAAAACCTAATAGTAATTGCATAATTGCTGTATAGTTGACTATTTAAATAACTTAGAAGGGTTACAATCCCAAGTTTTGTAGAACAAGTAGGTGAAAGCATTTGAAAATAGATGGTTAGCCTCAGACCAAATGACTTTGGCTAGTTTATGCAATAGGTAAACACATTACTCATAATAAATGGGTAACGGATCATCCATCTTACAATTTGCCGTGAATCTTAAGCGCAACTGTTCATATATGTAAATAGTTCATCGAAAGATGTAGATAATTGCACAAATTGTAAAAATATAGTAGGACATATCACGCAAAACTTCAGATTCAAGCCAGTCGCCTTTGTTTTACCGAGGAATGACGGTAGGCTATAAAGTTAAACTTCTCATTGACGCACTTGTTAAGTCCAGAGATTAGTTTACATCCTTTAGGGAACTGCACACAAAACTTAAGTCAGTCAAGTTCAAACGTGAACCCAACTTTCGAATGCGACTCCGGCCGTTTCAGCACACCGACAATAATCTTGAGAAAATGTTCACGAATTATGGTGATTTTAAAGTGTATTGATTTGGGTTGCGCTTTTTAAATGCTATTATAATAAACCCGAAAGCAGCGCGTGTTTGAGTGAAAGCTGGTAGTGACTAATAATGAATTTCTGGCTGGCTATTCTTATGTAAAATCGTCCTTAAAACCGCATTTTTTGTCCGGTGTGGCTTGCCTCAGAGACCGAGTATGGCTGTTGTTATGCTGTTTTTTCCTGTGCGACTATGCTTCTTCTAATGCTGTTGGCCGTCATGCAATTTCCCAGAATAGAATAGTAAAAGTAAATATTTTATGCCTAATTGAGTACGCCAACGGCTTTATTACTCTTCCCTTTCCAATAACTCAAATTTTTTTCTGATAGGGAAAACCGGCAAGAATGAGCGAGACACTCTTTTTTTTGTTCTTGCCACCTTGATACATGAGAAGAAGACGATAAAACGATTCAAGCGATTAAAATAAATAATTCACTTATTAGAATGACAAACACTTCCAAAGCCTCGACGTTCGAGAGAAAGTTTTCTTTTTCTGTTCCCCTTGCCTTGCGGATTAGTCAACATTCTAGCTCTGTCAACATACAATCGTAGCACACACATTTTGCGACCATTCACCAGTGCTACTAATGCCACAGTATTTAGTCTAAAATGTACGAACACTCGGCAGCACATAGCTTTTTTTTTGTCAAATGTAATGAAATAACCGTGACATGAGAGTGAAAGTATCCTCATTTCTATGACCTATCCAACCCTCAGTAGAAAGCACCACATGTAACTTTGCTCAGCATTTTTTATACATGTATCGAACACAAATCCTCGATTCCAGAACCCCGTCTTATTTCCCCGCAGTTATACGTGCGCTGCGTGAGAACTTAAATATTTAAAATTCTAATGATACCAGAAAAAAGAAAATTGCCGTGAATCCCAATGCGTGTCTAGTTTTTCTGCACCCTGTCTGCAAATTTCAATCCAACCGCACACACCTCCTTTCAATTTTAATCCTCGTTTGTATTTTCTTCCTAAAAAAAAGCTCTACATTTTTAGCCCCTTTCCATTGTACTATACTCAGAATGTGTGCACAAATAAGTTTTCACTTTTGCGAGTTCTTATTGAAATGGTTCCCGTTTCTACACAGCAATAATCCTATCAGCTTGCTGATGGGTTTGTCACATCACAGTACAAATACAAGAGTAACGACTTTGCAAAGAAAAAAAAACTTGGATACTGATTTTGTTCATTTGTGAGCCGCCCCTGTGCTTTCACAAACGATCAAATTGATCATTTCATTTTACTGTTAAACTTTTTATGATGACGAACAAACGTTCAACTTTTCCTCTGCTAAGGTTCTTTTCGCGGAAAAAAGATGGCAAGGAGAGAACCCCTGATCCAGAAGATAAAGGTGGAGCTCGAGGGGCGAACGTTCGGTTGACAGAGGTTTATAGACATACAGCAATGAATATTTATGAGAACTGCTGCTATAGCTAAATCAATAAGAAAAAGTATCAATTTCTATGAATAAAAATAGGGAAGTATGAAAATTCAGCCTCCAGCCGTGCCTGAGCGAGCGAGGAAAGGTGCTGCTGCAGCAATGCCAGAGGAGCCTCACTCCGAGGGAGACGTGTACGACACAGAATGTCTGGACATGATTAATGAATATTTCTACGGGGTTCGTATTTTCCCTGGTCAGGACCCGAGTCATGTGTACGTCGGATGGGTCACCTGCCAGTACCACTTTCACAGTCATGCTTTCACCAACGAGAAAGTCAGACACTGCACAATTGCTGGTGTGGACGAGTGGGACTCGGAAGTGGAGCAGTATGTGAAGATGATGTCTTGTTTGATACCTTTAAAAAATTAAGCCTTCACAAATTTTATGAGATATACTTTTTTATCCCAATTTAGCGTTGAACGAAGCTCGTGCTACATGGTGCGAGCTGATGAACTTTACAATCAAGTGACTCAAGACTCTGCAGGGAAAGGAGCTTCACAGGGAATGTTTATTGGGTGCACAGTAGATACTGCAACCGGGCTTATTAACTTTTCCTGCGAGGGAAAGCCTACAAAGTATATCTACAAGGTGAGTTCACCTCAATAAATTCATTCAGTTCCTTTTCACACGTAGATTTTTCCTTGCTTTAATTTCCATGTTGCCTTAGCCTAGTTTTTACTGGCAATTTCCGCCCTCCGCTAGTGAAGACCATCGCAAAATAGGCTAACTTAGTAACTTTTTCTTTGATACTGTACTTGCTTAGATGGAACCAGGAACAAAGTTGTTTCCTGCTGTATTCGTGGAAGCGACTAGCAAAGAAATGCTGCAATTTGAGTTGGGCAGAACTTCAACAACTCTGCCACTCTCGTCTGCAGTGCTGCTCAACTCAGGAAAGCATTTGCAGCCACAGGTTGGTGATGCGTGATCGTTAATCTTTGGAGCAAAGTAAAAAGCAAACTTTTTCTTTTCAACATTTTCAACATTTGTTTCCAGTTCCCACCTCGGCTGAAAGTTCAATATTTACGGCCCCATCAATGGGCCCGAGTGCCAAATCTTAATTTACGAATTCATGCGTTAAAATTGTCTGAGCTCCGAGGCTGGAGTACCTTATGCGACGACCCTGTGCCCATGCTGGCTTTGCATATTCCCGAAGAAGATCGTTGCATCGATATCCTCGAATTAATTGAGATGGAAAGGCTTTTGAGGTAATATTTTAGGGAAATTGGTAAAAAAAACGATGAATAGTTGTTGGAATACCTATGACCACTTATTGGAACTACCAATTTTTTGTCCTGTGTAGTTTCCACTACCACACACTAACGCTCTATGCAGCGTTGTGCTATCAATCAAACTTCCGTGCAGCTCACAGCTTGTGTGCGTACGTCGACCAAAAGCAACTGTCATATGCCTATTCAAGCGGAATACTTGTCTGGTCCATTACGACGAGGCTTTTACGACCTTTTGATTGCTCTCCATTTAGAGTCGTTCGCTACAACTATGTAAGCCCTGCTATAAAAATGCTTTCTCTGTACTTGGCTGTGATAACCATGCCCCAAATTCTTTCTTCTTTTCTGTGATGAATTTTTCATTCAGGGAGGTCTGCAAGAATGAGTTTATTATTCCGGTAATACCAGAGCTAAAAGAGTTCTATGAGGAAGAAGCCATGAGACATAGCATTCGCTCTGTCACCACAATCTCTATTCGACCGGAAATGACAATGACAGAAATTGTGTAAGTTTCATATTACATATTGCTCACACTGAACCAGCAGCCAAAATAATTCCTATAGTTGAATGCGATGTGATGAGAATTGAGTAAGTGGGTGTTTGTTACGGTTTCAGAACTGCGGTTGAGGACATGAAGGACTTGAGCAGCCCATATTTCCCGCTGTGAAGATGTTCGGGACTTTGCAATGTCAGCTATTGGGGAAGCTGTCAGACTGGAACAAGTTCACAATAGAGATCCCATCGGTGGAAGCAATGAGAATCTTTTTGTGTATGGATGTTTTTTGGAGCTTGGCTCGATATTTTATTGATAAATGAACATTTTCTGCTGATATGTGTTTTGTTTTGATGAGACAGGCCATTATTGAAGCTAATAGACAAACTTTTCATTGTCGGAATTATTAATGATGAAGATTTGGACAGACTCTTGATAATGATCGATCCACAAACATGGGATCCGCAGAAAGAAAAATGTGAGAATGGAACAAGAATAGAGAAAATCAAGCAGTTTTTTGTGTTACTATTATTATTATATGTAATGAGATTTATTTTTCCCTGATTTTATATTGGAACAGCCGACATTTTTGTGTTCCAACGCTTCCCATCGGAAGTGGAAGACGAAGAGGATCACAGGAAAGGTCTTTTGTTCATGGAGCTTGCAGAAGGAGTCAAGTTACAGCTTTGCTACTTGCTCCATCACTTGAATGACCTTCAACTCCGGCACAGGGTCGAGTCTATTGTAGCCTTTAGTCATGATTACGTAGGAGACGTTCAAGCGGTAAGTTTATAAATGGCAAACTCATAACTCTATATCGTTACATTATGCATCGGACGTTTCACCGATTCTGGATAGGATCAACTGAGGCGTTATGTGGAAATCAAACAATCCGATCTTCCATCTGCCGTTGCTGCTAAGAAAACGAAAGAGTTTCGGTGTCCGCCAATTGAGCAGATGAAGATCATTTTGGGATTCAAAAGCTGGGAAGAAATCGATGAGGACAATCGACCATGCGGAGAAGAGTTAATCGGACAGCTTCGCGAATACCATGACGGGTTTGTTGAAAAGCTGTCATTAGAGGTTTTACAGGCTTCTGAGGAAGGAGGGGTGAGTCATCTTAAAAGAAAGTCTTTCGATAACAATGTAAACGACCTGTATATTTTCGGTTTGGATTGGAACAGGAAGAAGCAGAGCCCGGTGGAAAATTAGGATTGATTACTAAAGTCATTGACATGTGCAACATTGTGAAGAAGTTGGAACCGCCTGCACCTCCAGTTGAAGAAGAACCTCCACGAGAACTGCTTCCAGAAGGTATCATTTTTGGTACATGGGCACGATGAGACGAGAGAAAGTAGGTTTCTCATCTGTATTCCTTTTTTTACGTAGAAAACTTCCGGAAAGTGCTAACAAAGACAATTGTTAGATGGGCTGAAGAGACTCATTTTGAATCGCCCCTTTTAATCAAGGAAATGTTTGGGTATGAAATGAATCCACATTTGGTTATAAGAACTTGCATGGTTGGTAAAAAAATGTGGTAGTTAGACATGGACTGACCGGCGTTTTTTTTTGGAAATTATAGGCTTCTACTAAGGCAATACGATTCCTTTGGGGAGGTAATCCGAGCGTTGGAAAAGACATACGTGTTCAGCAGTGCCACTATCAACCATATCCACGCAATGTGGAGAGGATTAAGTCGTATCCGGGCTCTTCTTCCCGTTCAAATGTCGCAAGAGGAAGAAGCTCTTATGAGATTCCTCCTTTGGGATTTAGTGAACAACCATATTTTCTTCCAACATCCGGATCTCATCCGTATCTTACGAGTACACGAAAACGTTATGGCTCTCATGATGAACACTCTTGGACGAGCTCAAACTCAGTCGGAGGCTCAAGGAGCCCCCTCAGGCGGTGGTGAAGGGGGAGAACAACCTGTCAAAGAAAAGGTTCGTCTCAACTCCATTCGCCCGTAACGTCTCCCCCCGGGAGGAAATGATTATTGTATCTTCTTTTTGCAGGACACATCCCACGAGATGGTCGTTGCTTGTTGTAGATTTTTGTGCTTTTTCTGCAGAACCTCTAGACAAAACCAGAAAGCTATGTTTGAGCATCTTGGCTTTCTCCTTGAAAACAGCAACATTCTTCTGAGTCGACCTTCCCTCCGAGGAAGCACTCCATTGGACGTTGCATACTCCTCTCTCATGGAGAATACAGAGTTGGCATTGGCCTTGAGGTGAAAGCTTTTCCATGTAGTTTTGTTTCTTTTTCCAAACACTTAAACAGCCAAGATGTGGCAAAAACTTTCTTCATTTTTTACCTATTTCAGAGAACATTTATTAGAAAAAGTAGCAGTTTACTTGTCTCGCACCGGACTTCAGTCTAACGCTGATCTGATCGAAAAAGGTTACCCAGATTTGGGCTGGGACCCAGTTGAAGGTGAACGGTACTTGGACTTTTTGCGATTCTGTGTGTGGGTGGGCGGAGAAAGTGTCGAAGAAAATGCCAACTTGGTCATCCGATTGTTGATTCGACGACCGGAATGTTTGGGTCCAGCGCTGAGGGGAGAAGGCGACGGCCTTTTAAGAGCGATCATTGACGCAAACAAGGCATTTTAGATACTAAATACATGACGATATAAACTGCGAGTGGAAGGTAATTTATCTTGTTTTTTCCCTAGTTTTCGGATCGCATTGCAGCAAGAAACGAAGGTTTCATGGACAATGATTTGAATCATCCAATGCCTGAGTCGGAAGAAGATGAAGACTACATCGATACTGGCGCAGCCATTCTTGCATTTTACTGTACACTTGTTGATCTCCTTGGTCGATGTGCTCCAGACGCAAGCGTTATAGCCCAAGTGCGTTCTCTCCAGATATTTGTTGTATTAAAATGAATGGGACAAATGTCACTGCAAACACGATGTATCGCAACATAAATTCATTTGTTTTTCATTCAAGGGCAAAAATGAATCTCTTCGAGCCCGAGCAATTCTCCGTTCTCTCGTTCCTCTCGAAGATTTGGTGGGGGCTTTAAGCTTGAGGTTCACACTACAACCTCTCCAACGTCCAGGCGACCCTCCAAAGAGAGATGTTCCTCCTGGTAAGCCTATTGCATTACATTTTATTACCTTTCTGACATCATAAATATTACTCGGGTATTTACCAACTTTGTTCCAATGTCACGCAAAGGTCTTGTGCCAAACCACAAGCAAAGCATTGTTCGCTTCCTGGAACGGGTTTATGGAATAGAAGAACGGGATTTGTTTATGAGATTACTGGAGGAGGCATTCTTGCCGGATCTACGGGCAGCCACTATGCTGGACAAACACGAGGGGGGTGACTCTGAAATGGGCTTAGCACTTAACCGCTACATCGGCAACTCAATTCTTCCATTACTCATCAAACACTCGAGATTTTACGGAGAGGCTGATAACTATGCAAGCTTGCTGGATGCAGCTCTTCACACTGTCTACAGACTGTCCAAGAATAAAATGCTCACAAAGGGCCAGAGAGAGGCTGTCTCTGACTTTCTTGTTGCTCTGACCAGGGAGCTTCAGCCAAACATGTTGCTCAAGTTATTGAGAAAGTTGACAGTGGACGTGTCCAAGTTGTCAGAGTATACAACTGTGGCGCTACGCTTGCTAACGCTGCACTATGAAAGATGCAGCAAGTATTATGGGGCTGGAGGACAAGGCGCTTACGGAAGTGCCAGCGAAGAGGAGAAACGTTTGACTATGATGCTCTTCAGCAACATATTTGAGTCATTGTCGCAAATGGAGTATGATCCAGACCTGTTTGGAAAGGCGTTGCCCTGCTTGAGTGCCATTGGATGTGCACTTCCGCCCGACTACAGTTTGTCGACGGCACTCGATGGAGACTTATTTAGAAGCTATGCAAATGAATCTGAGGGCCCGTACACTCCAATGCCTATCGATACGTCCTAGTACGTAGTAGTATTGACTATAGAGTTTCAAAGAATGCTTATTTTTGTTACCAGTCAAGCATAATGTGTTCATAATAATTTGGTTCTTGTAGTGTTCAAATCAACGCGGATATGAACAATTTGATTGTCAAGTTTTCGGAGCATTGGCATGACGCATGGGCGCGGAGAAAGTTGAACAATGGGTGGAAGTATGGGGAGCCTTATAACTGGCATGACCGAATCCATCCAAGATTGCGTCCATACAACAAATTAACAGAATACGTGAGTGTAAAGTAAACCTGACATAGTTCGTAACATGATGCTAAAATGTTCACTATTCTAACTATAGGAAAAGGAACGTTATAAAGAGCCGATTCGCGATGGTATCAAGGCACTTCTCGCCTTAAGTTGGACCATTGAGCAAGGCGATGTCGATATGGCTTCCAGAACTACTCAACGCAGGTCTTCCAAGGCCGATTTGGTATATAAAATTATCATTAATGTTCGAGATGATGACTCTTGAAAAATGTAACGTTCATTTGTCAACAAATCAATTGCTTAGGCTGCACCTGACACGCAAACTCCATTCAACTACCATCCAAGTCCCGTGGATATGACGAACATGACACTCAATCGTGAAATGCAAAATATGGCCGAGCGTTTGGCTGAGAATTTGCATGACCTGTGGTCACGCAAGAAGAAAGATGATATTGACAACAATGGCGGACCACCACACCCTCTTGTTGTGCCGTACGATCTTCTTACTGACAAGGAGAAAAGGAAAGATCGAGACAGAATGGGAGAGCTGCTGAAATATATTCAGTATCAAGGCTACCGCCTATACCGATTGAAGGCACAAGGTGAAACTGACGAAGACACGAACCGGGCTGCAGCTCAATGTTTGGAACGGCGATTTGCATACAGTCTCCTGGAAAAGCTGCTCCACTACTTGGACGTATCTTCAGTGAACCTTAAATCGCAAGTACCCTCTTCAAATTACAGCAGACGAAGCACATTTAAGGATACTACGAGAGATGTCAAGTTCTTTACGAAAGTTGTTCTTCCGCTCATGGAAAAGTATTTCAATACGCACAGAAGCTATTTTATAGCTATTGCAACTGGTGGCACAGCCAGTGGGGCGGCGTCACTTAAGGAAAAAGAGATGGTTGCAAGGTAATGATCAATCTTGCCTTCGCTTTCTTTTTGAACCATCTTAAATGAAGCTAATTGTTATTGTTCACTTGTTAACAGTCTGTTTTGTCGGCTAACGTCTTTGCTTCGAGTAAAGTTGTGCGCTTTTGGAAGTGACATCAAAATGACTGTGAGATGTCTCCAGGTTCTTATCAAGGCATTTGATGCCAAGTAAGTAAATTAAAACGACATACAAGGTACACCCAAGTTGGATAGAAAGTACAGGGAGCTCAAGATATATCTCCATATTTACGCTTAACAAAATGTTTTCTAAACGGGTTCGAGTACTTGAGGTTGTTTGAAATGCTCAAGAAATATCTCCCCATTTGCCTAACATGGCTCATTCTTTTCGGTAAATCGATTCGAGTTCGAACAAAACGAGAGCTCAAGATATTTTCAAATGAATGAAAT
>VICI01003194.1:0-13955 GCA_019593645.1 Akabosia matsudoensis | reverse complement strand
ATTTTGTTGACCATATATTTGCATGCATTTTTCAAAAAAATTAGTGTTCAATGTTTTTATGCAAACACATGTAAATGGCTAAAATATGAAGCTACCGGAAGTCTGGGACCTTATAATTGACCCGTACCGGAGAAATAATTAAAAATGTGCAGCTCCTACAATTGTATTACATAGCAGTAGCCAACGGGTTAAATACTTTGAATTAAAGAAAGTAAAGCCGTTCTGAAATGTTCTGATAGCAGCGAGGATCATTTAAAAAAACAAAGTATAACCAACTTTTTTACAACACTTAAGAAATATGATTTATTTTTAAGCAAGTGTATCATGCATTCTACCGATGCGCATAAGCATTCAACCATATGCATATCTCATGTTTTTTGTACATACGTCCCACAAGAACTTTTTTTATCTTCATCTGAATTCATTCCGTCCCTATCGTAAACTTCTTACTGTTGCCCATAGTAACTGTGTACTTACTGTTGTCCGCAGTTTTTCGATATTCAGTTTATTACGTATCTGCTCAACCCAATAGAATGAAAAATCGTAGGCCCAGAACATCATTGCAGCCAATCTAATCCATACCTCTCCTTCTATGTGTCCTCTAAAGTATGGAACAAATATATTGTAAGCGATGAATCCCTCTTGGCTGATTTTGTAAAGCTAGTTGCATTTCAAGTTTCGGGGAAAAGCAATCCGACACGTGTCATTGTCCTCCTCTAAAAACAGACATGTAGGTTAGATTATTATTACCGATGTAGATCCCCTGAGTCGACATAGTGCGTGGATTGTTAGTACTTCCATATTTTCCTTTGATATGTAAAAATTCGATATAGTTTTCTTTCAGCTCGTCGTCCTCTTTTGTTCAAGCTTTAGATCAGACAGCTTTCAAAGATCCATACAATATTAAGGTGGATGCTTGCCTCTCCTTTACCTTTAAAATTTGCACTCATGAATATGTACGTTTTTCTCCTTGGTGCTACTTATCAAATGAAAGCACATGACAAGACATCAAATCATTTTTTTATTCGGTTGTACGAAAAAATTCATACACGCACATATGATTAGATACATGAGATATCTCACTCAACTGCTTGCTACTGAATTCGTGTGTTGACACATGTACTTTAAGCAACTTGAAATAGTACTTTTGAGCTTAGAGTTCATCATGTTATTCCCTTACGATAGCCTGCTCCTCGTGTGGATACGCGGCAAGAAATCCCAATCCCAAAATATATTTATTTTGCACTAAAGCACATGAAACCACTTTATTCGCTTCCAGGGGAAAACCACACTCCAACTATGGAGTTGACATGCGACGTTTTGTAATAAAATGGGTGAAAACTGTATGCGCTATTTGTATTTTTGTGATTGGAACGTAATCCTGGGCACATTTTTTCTTTTTCATTTCCTTTTCAGATCACCATAGCTCAATCCATTCTTTTCGTTGTTTGGGTTATCCTCTCGTTTCATTATAAGGGATGAAATATATTGCCAAAAATCGATGTTGACGGAAAGGATGAAAAAAGATTGAATATAAAAATGAGGGAAAAGTTTTTTTGTGGCTTTAGCCGGAAGTAGGTATGCAAACTTTGCTTTGGCAACACAACTAGTGTAGCTAATGAAAGGACTTAACAAGAAATTTCTTCAAGACTTCGTTACGAATTTGCTGGCTAGGCAAGCGTGAATCGTTTTTGAACTTGTTCCTGAAGAAAAATAATTTAGTGAGTTGTGAATCCTAAGTTTTCTTTTCTCGCAGTATTACTTTTTAATGATGACTAATCGTTCGGGGTAACGCTTTGTCTATTTAGTCAGATGAATACTGTCCCTTTTAGAAACCAGTCATTTCATCACAAACAATTCTGATTGCTGTATTTTCAACATTTTTTGATGGTATTGTCTTAAGTCACCGTTACAGTGTGCACTGAAGTGGCAGAGTAAGTAATGTTGTCACATACACAGAACTGACGTAAATAGTTAGAAGGGTAAAATAAAGCTGCGTTTATAGTAACAATCTCATATTTTTTCGTGGAAGGTCTTACGATTTAACCAAGCTTGTCAAAATAAACAAGTTTTTTAGGTTTATAGTTCATAGATACTATTCGTTCGTACGAAAGTACTTTGGTAATTATGTCTGACACTACGAGACAAACACAAATTTTTCGCTTTCTTTCGTACAAACATATGCCATAATTATTACTATGCATCTCTTTCAGCTTCGCCTCCATTATCAGTGAAAGCGAAGGAAAATGAAACGGTAAACGCGTAAAAATTATCATCCTCAGAACAGCGTAAAGCTTATTTTTCCCCTAGAAGTTAATAAAACATAAGCAGTAAGAATATAAAATTTTCAGTTGTCTGTTTTTCAAATTGTATCTTGTTCGTATATTTTGACGCCCGAGCCTCGTGCCCTTTTACTTGATTTCCTACTTCAAAAGCGGCGACTGAATGCAAATTATTTTCCCCAAAACAGTTGTAACTTTAATGGGAAACGGGAAAAGTTTAACGCTCTCCCCACGTCGTTTCACCGTCTGCAAAGCGGCGCGTAATGATAAGAGGGAGTTTTGTTTTTGTTGTTTTGTATCTCAAAATTAAACGAGTTTTGGAAGATCCTAAGTAAAGATTCTTTGTGAACTGTGTGCGATGATTATACTGCTGTCGTACCATCGTCAGCACCGAAAAAGATTGTTGCCTACTTTTGTCCCATATTTATATAATAAGTATGGACGAACGGTCTGGGAAACAGTATGCAAAGCATGGATGAAAGTAGAAACGCATATCTAATAATTATTTTGAAGCTTTTTTCTGGCCACTTTGGTTAGAATGTTATGATATATTCATATATGCTTTTTTCGTGAGCGTTAGAAGACCGATGATGGTAATAACGGATAACAGAAGAGTAAGCAACTACAATAAGCTTAACAGGCAGGCTGAGGCAAGTTATGAATACTACAAGTGAAAGCAACTACAAGTAAAGTTGCATCCTATACTGCTAATTTTTCCTTTATAAAACGCCAGACTGTCCAATATTTTCCTTGGTAACTCTGATTAGTGCAAAAATCTAACGTTTCTTTCTCTTGTTTGACAACAATCGACGAACATATGGATACAAAGGGGGATCACAGAGGGCAACCCTTTAAAATTTACCCTAGGTATTTTTATCTATAAGCACTTTTACATTTTCTTTTCAAGTTTTGCACGATGAACAAGGTCATACAAATACTCCAACGGAACAAATATGGTAAATGCCCTAAAAATACTCCTGAGTTTTGAAAGAAACCTCCAATGATGCGCTTTCGAGGAAAAACTGTTTTCATGAGCGAGCAAGGTGAAAGGTAATTGTGTGTTGTTTTTTAGTAAAGTAACGAGCACGGATGAAGTTTTTTTTTTGTTTTTCTTTGTTGTCTTGTCTGTCGATCGTTTCATTTTTGGACATGATCATGATCACGAGTTATACGAATCGTGTTATTTTTATCCCTTTCTGTGCGTAGACACTTGAGCTGAAAGCGTCTGGCCAAATTAAACGCAAGGTGTGTTGTGTTGCCGACGTTGTTTGGAAGTTGTAGCTGGTAATGAACGTAAAAACTTGTTTGTACATCGGTTTGTATTCATGGGAAAGATGTGTAGTGTAACTAATGTTCACGTACGCACGTTTTCCTGCTACGCTGTTTTTTTTTCTCGTAGTTCCGACAAATTATATTTTCGTAGATAGGTGAAACTCTTTGATGACATGTCATTTAACCTTTGCTTGAGCATTTCCAGTACGTTCTTTATTTCCTCCGGTGTATTCCTTTGGTTGCCATTCTCAGATCCACCAAACACTTTGACAACATGAACAGCTCTCGGTGTCAGTGCATTTTATGGCTGCTTTTTTTGCATTTACACGGAGGGCAAAAAACTGTAAAAGAACACTGACTAGCGATTAGCCAGATGAAAAACGGTGACATGTCCCTGGAGTAAAATAAGTACTTAGTTGCAGTATGCAGAGATGTATGTAGTGGTGGTAGACGTATTTACGTTCAACGCTCATCTTATTTAGCAGCGAAAGCTACTTTATGTGTATGTTAATAATGTCCGTCTGTCGGTCCTAAAATTATGTGTTTTGCAAATCTATTTTCACAGATCAAAAGTCTTGGTCCCAAGAATGAGCCTTATTGATTTTCAGCCAACATAGTAAATTCAATACCCCTTTGGGTGAGAGCAAAGTAATGCTAGTAGTTCTGTGAAAACTATGACTTTTTATGACGATAATATAGAATACACATAATATTCTGTTGAATTCTTGTAGTTCTAAGCTGCACCCTTCGACCAGAAACAGGTGCTAATCTCCGAATTAAGATAAACTCGTTTATTAACAATTTCGGCTTTTTTGAATTCATACATCCTTGGGTACAGCAACAAGGAAGACTTGTATGGATTTTCGTACCAGTTTGTCAAGACTTCATGCATCAATGAATACGGTCACGTGAATGTGACGAAAGTCGATAGAGGAAATTTTTATATTGAGATATATTTTACGATAACTGCGTGCAACAGCGGATATTGGAATACAATACGAAGATATCTGCCGCTACTTTTCTGTATTTCGACAGCTCGGTTTGTTTTTCTTCTGTGTGGAATTAGCTCATCCGATGTATATTTTCAACCTTTCCTGATGAGTAGATGAGTTTCCTGTTTTGGAAGACAACTAGGAAAGCAGACAGAAAGAGGATGTTTTATTATCATTATATTTAGTTGCCAGTTGCTTTAGAATTCGAGGTAGCGAATGTTTCTGAAAGATGCGACGAGCGTACTTCTTTTGTAGTTTTGCCGTTTTGTTTCATAAACAGAACAAATTTACAAGTAAAACTTTTCAACTTTGTGGATTTTCTCTATTTTGATGATAAGGATGGATGACATGACAGACTTATATTTTACTTTGGATGCTTATATATACCTACTACCTAAGCATTATCTTATTTTTCCGAAGAGTACATATATGTACATTATTAAAGCGGATTTGCTGATGGAGAAGTAGAAAATCGTTTTATACCAGTCATTAGGAAAAATGAATCACTGTTAACACAGCATTTCTCTTACCTCAGATCACAAAAGATGTCTTCTCCTTCCATATTGCGAACTGCTCGGCTTAATTAAAACGAAAATACTTAACGATCATAATACTTAATCCCACAAAGGAATGGTGAGCTGTTGCTTGTTCGTTTATGCCAACAAATAAGGCCAAGGGAAAACTCTGCTGTCAATTTTACTAATGTATTTCTGACAGGAACCCATTTTTTATAGAACTTATGCGTTTAGGACAAAAAAAGTAAACAAAATTGAAATACACTAGAAAAAGGCAACTTTATCATGTTTGTATACTTACTAATTTGATGGCATTGTTTTCTGAGCTTCACTTCGTAGTGAAGTGAGTCAAAACTTTTTAGAGTTGATAAATAAATAGAAATGGACTGAAATAAAGGAATGAGCTGCGTTTTTCTGTTTCTTCAATATTAGCTGTTTTACTATGTAGATTTATTCAAACTGTCAGCATCGTCGTCAATTCCAAGACGTCCCTATAATCAAGCGAATGCGTTTTTGTTGGTCTTTACTGTAGCGCATAATCTACTATATCCCAACAAACACATAAATAAGTCTTAAGAAGAGAAAAAAATCTATTAAATTGAAAGCTTCGTCCTCGTCAATCGAAAACAGTAAAAATGTAGCTATATAATAAGAGCATGAATAACATAAAAGGATTTAAGATTAGCATAGGCTTGTGAAAGTTGAACATTTCAGTAACAATAGAGAATGTAGAAAATCGTTCAGGTTTTTTGAGAATCGACATGGGCTTTGCGTGGAAATCGTAAAAATCCCCTCTCTCTCTGTTTTTTTCGGTTATAGGTAATAGTAATGGAGATGAAGTTTCGGAGCCCGAAACATCTCCCTCTTTTTTTGATTGAAAACATTCTTATTTCTGTTTCATCTGTATGCTTCATACTGGTTGTCCCTTAAAATATCAGTATTATTATTAGCTAAACAAATGGCTTTCTGATATCAGCTGCCATGCTCATATTCATACCGATACATCGTCTAGGATTTTGTGTGAATCTAACTTGAATGGAAGTCACATATAGTCTCCTAAATGGAAATCTCTCGTATTTATTGTTGTTGCAGTAAATACGAGAAAATATGAGAATCCATTGTTTGCAGGAATTTCTTTCCTGAAGGAAAAAAGGAGGTCATATTATACGACTTAACAAAACTATGAAAAAAGAATCATGGATTTGTAATAAATGCGGCAATGCACAACAGAATTTTTTTTACGGACTCTGTTCGAACGGTAGCCAGCCAATAGGGAAAAGCTTTTAAATTTTTACTCCCAATGTACGAAAAACTTGAAATAGGTAAGCAGAAATAAAACCATACACCGAAAGATAAGAATGGAACAAGGTAAATAAATAAAACCCTTATGATAAATTACAAAATCTGTGCTTTTGGAAAAGAGCATCTTATCAGTACATACCTAGCACACAATACTTTGATTTGGAATCATCTCGGTTTGAGATATTTTAAACATTCTCCCTGTATTGCTAGTTATTTGTGTAAGTTACTGCAGTCGAATAAAAAGGAGGAAGCTACATATATTCCGGTTTAAAAAAAATCGTAAACCATTAAAGTAGATCAAAAACGTCTAACGTCTTGCATTTTTATTGAAGAAGTGATATTGGCGAAAAGTATAATGCCGGAAAAGGGTTTGGGTTGGGGGTGTTTTGTTCCTCACTCATTCCTGTAGTTTCTCGGAGGTATAAGCAATAAAACAAGCCTTAAAAGGGATCTTTTTCATTTTTTTTCCTATTCCTGCAAGATGCAGATTGGGAACACATTTTATTGCTTTTCATTCATACCCCAAGAAATGTGTTTTTGTTTCGTTTCAAACATCAAACACCTTAAAAAAAGAAGCTCGTCTGTCTGTAACAAACCCAAGCTGAATGCAACCGAGTCTGTATCACCATTAAGGCTTAAAATGTAACACCTGTGAAAATAGTAGACGTGTAGCAAGTACCTAGCTTGCACGGTGTGGAAACACTATAGAATGGTACCAAATACAAGTCTCCGTTTTAACTATCGCATTCAAAAAATTTACCTCTGTGGAGGCTGGAAAGAAAAGTTTTCATTCACATTAGAAGCGCTCGCATCCCAACGGTTTTAAAGCAGAGTGCGTGTGTAGAAAGACAATATTCACCTCAGTGGTTTTGTAGTTTTGGTATAATCTCCTTTGCTTCGTTTAACTTTGTAACTGATTTAAGATTTCTACCCGAACCTGCAACAGGAAAAGGTAACCAGTCTTCAGGAAAGGTCGCGAAACTTGTTTCATTCAAAATCCTTTGAAAAGCGCTCAAAAGGGTTCAGCTGAAAATATCTGTACTCTTGGATAAAGAGAAAGTACGATGTAAAGCAACGTGTTTTCCTCGGAGAAAGTACCAAACCAAACCTGAAGTATATGAAATGTTGAAGGAAACGGAATAGGTAATAAAAAGGCTCATGAATATGAAGGTAAAGAACAACAGAAAGACGCAAACGGAGCACAAACCTCTTCATTGGGCTGGTTGGCATTTAAGGGAGCAGGCCCTCATCATAGCATCACGGGTCTCGTACAGGCTTATTTTTTTGTGCCCATAAAACAAGGAAGAAGTTGATTTTCAGATACATATAGAGAACAAAAATGCTGCGACATGCTTAGGTGTCTTAAAAGGCTGAACGTTAACAACTAACAACTTGAGTCTACAAAAGAAAAAGGGAAAAAGGCCGTAAATTTGTGTTAGGCCAACCATAATTTTTTTTATCTTGGTATATAGTACGGTAAGGAAGGTGAGATGAGGAAAGGGAAAGTAAACTCCGATTTTATTACTAAAAGTCAACCGGTTTATTGTATGTTTTACTACTTGGACGAGGAGTATCGTAATCTGTAATCAAAAAATTTCAATTAATTAAGACTACCGAACTACAGAATACAAATAAAACATAATGTAACGTAAAACCCAAGGTAAAAGTTTTATAACAGTTTCTGTACACATTTCCTCGTAGGAAGGTATAAGAATGTTGATATTGAACTCTGCTGAAGTTTGAACTCTCTTTTAGGATGAAACCGTATACTCAAATGCTCGTCTAATATATACTATCATATGGCGAGCACATTCTGGTAGACATTGTCTCTTTACATCGCTATACACCGTAAAGTTAATGAAGCTGAGTGGAGGCAGAAAATTTGTCATTAAAACGGGGCTTGATTGAAAATTCAAAGTCTTACTGCCTTTTTCTATTGTTACTCTCGCTCTATCAGTTTAAACCCCAAGGAAAAAATTGTGAAGAAAGAGGAAAGTGAGATAGTAGATATTTTATGCCCATAAGTGGAAGCTGAAAAAACGTAATCCGCATCCTATATTCTCTGTTTTCTTCATTGTCCTTCATGAGGACCATAAAAATCTATGTGTATGGAGAAAGAATAATGGTTATACGCCATAAACAGCTACAACCACTGCGCATTTTATTTGGTTCATTGTAAATGCGTTTTTTTCCTTCAGAGAGAGAGAGAGAGAGTTAGAGAGAAAGAGAAAGAAAAGGGAAAGAAATACTCAACAAGAAATCTCATCGAAAGTCGTAAGTTCCTTTTGTTCGTGGTATTGAGACGAAGGAAATAAATGAATGAATGTGAATACGATTTTGGCGAATAAAAGAGGGCAAATGTGATGTTACTTAGTTTAGTACAAAACTGACTTCACTCTTCCATCAGCGAAAAAAATTGTTGTGTATAGAAAACCAATACCAATATGTTCATGAAATGGCTACGCTGCATGACATCAGAGTTGAGGCACAAAACGAAGATGAGAAATAAAAATGAAAACTGGTATAAATAACCAAGTGGGGAGATTTTTTTGAAGCCTGACATGTACAATACAGTCGTTGCTTGTTCAATGAAGCTGCTAATAAACACGACATCGAGATATACCAAGAAAGTTCGCGAACAGGAGAGAAAGGGAGGAGAGATTGGAAATATAAGTCGCTGACGGCCTATGTGAATATGGGTAACCGAATGAAAGACAAGATGTATGCTTGACTGGGGAAAGTAAGAAAATGAAGAAAAACGGAACTATTCGTGGTGAAGTGGATATAAAAGGAGTAAAATTTCAGACGCCCTAGTACTATCACAGTTCATATTTATTTCATACCAGCTAATGTTCATCTCAGCGCTGTGGGCATATAAAAAAGAGGAAAGAGATACTTTAACGGAGAGTTGTTAGTTGTGCTTGGATATTATGCAGCTAAAACGAATATCTAGATATAGAGACAGAAGAGTCGGGACAAAAAAAATGTAATCCGAGATAGAGAGTATTACTCCGAAACTGGGATGGATCTAATCGGATAAAAGAACTGCTTTTTATAAGCGTTTCGTCAACCTCATAAAACAGGACTGGGAGACAATCAAGTATACGAATATTGATTGATTATTTTCCACTCGATTGCACACCACAACAAAAAACGACCTTCTTCCAGTGGCAGTCTTTGCCAAGTATGTGTACATAGATAGCTCCTAACCTAATAATTACGTAGAGAGAACTGAGATAAGAAAAAGTCCTTTACATTTAATCATCCTCATCATCATCGTCGCAGAGTACAGGGTAAGTAAAAGTATAAACTGTGGAGATTCAGGGTTCTAGAATGATGTTTTTTTTCTTAGTAGAATGTAGCATAAGTAAGTGGAGGCATTAGCTGGGGAGTTTAGAGGAAAAAAGATGCCCTGTTCGTTTCATTTCGATGGACTAGTTTTTTTTCTTCTTCTTCTCCGAAGCCAGCTTATGGTTCGTTTCTCAAGGATAAGTTTTTGTAGTCTATCTTCTCTTCCGAGTTAACTTGTGTGCTTCTTGTTTGATTTTTAGTGTCAATTTTACTCATACTTTTTCCCTCTATTATCTATCATCCACTATTCAAGTTTACTGCTGAAAGTTAAACCTCTTGAACTGTTTTCCCTCTTTCGTAGTTTGTACTACAAAAAAAAGTCTCCTGGCGCCCAATAAAACTCGACTATTTTCTCTGACAAAAATTGCTACTGTCCTTGATGGGCTTTTTTCCTGGGTACCCTCTGGGCAAAGTGAATTCCGTGATCCTACTTCTCGATAAACTCGCTTGTTTGTATCTCAAGCCTGACTATGTCACAACCAAATTGAAGGAACATGAATTGATTCTGGAAGTAAATCTGTTGTACAATTTCTCAAGGCAGTTTTGTTTCCCTTCATTCCCGCCGCGATAGATAATGCATCTGCAAATGTATGCACTTTCATCATAGCTTTTTTCATTGTTTTTGCAAAAAAAAGACCTTATAAAGAATTACTTTAAAAGAAGCACTTGAGTCGAGGAATATACTGTCAAAGTGACAAATGATCCTTTTCTTCGAGGTAAATACAATCATCGGCTATATCCCTTCCAGGAATAAAATGCTGAGCAGCAGATTCTATTCAGGAAAACCTCGTATGTTTCATGACGACAGTGAACGTAAGTGTTATCATCATTCAAACTCGATGTAATGTACATTATTGCACTGACAATGCTTCCCAAAACTGTGCATCCACAGAAAAACGTGTACAATATGAGAAGAAATTATCAGTCCTTCACAATCGCCAAAAAACGAAGGAAAAGAGTGACAGACAAGTGAAATAAATGAGATAGGTGGCTTCCTCCTGAAAGTAACATGTAATTCAGCCGAGGATTGTAACGAATTCATTTTGTGTAAAAAAGCTTGTAAAATCACAAGTCCTTTTGAATTTTGAGTAACAGGATGAGCGTTCACTTGGTATTTGGAAGGCGAAAAGTGTGATGGGAAAGTCATTAAATCAGTTTCGTTAGAGCAAACATGTTTTATTTTGGGAGATTGGTTGGTTTGGCGGAATCGCTAATGAGATGCATTATGTCATTCTGTATTCTGCTGACTGGATGATCCTTTTCGTGCTTGGATTCGATAATGACCGTACATTATTCACACTCCATTTTCATAGAAAAATGCATGGATGATGATGATACTTGCTTTATATTTCGGGATTTTTCATCTTCTCGTCTTCCTTTTTTGCGCTATTTTTCATCTTCGATCGTTCGCAAAACGAATAGTGGATGATAGATTTTGGAGAAACCTAGCAATAAGAAATGATTAGACCTACCGATTTGCATGCAGTAAACAAAAAAAATATTGTGCAGCGCTTTCCCGAGTTCGGAGGCACGGTCGATTTGAAAAGTAATCCTCGCATTATCGCAAATGTCATCCGTGATTGATTCGCTCAATGTCTGGTATTGATGGATTGCAAATCCACGTTCCCATATAATTCTGAAGATAATGAGATTATCATGAGCAAACATTAAGCGTTTTTATTGTTTCATAGCTTTATCGAAGGAAGCGCTTGGTTGCTTACTCTCATTGTACAACCGAGAGAAAACAAATGAGAAAATGCACACTGGACATGCATACTAAGTAAACTTAGTCGTGTTTCATTTACGATCAATAACATATAACATAATCTTAAAAAAATATTCGTATAAGTTCCTGCTTCTGTTGCATTGAAAAACATTTTCCGTCAAACTAAGTACCGTTGAAACAACAGTTAGCGGAAATCACTTTCAAATCTATTCAGGCAATGAAAACGATCCAATTCTCCATTCCTCTGAATAAAGCTTTGAATTAGTGCGACAGCGTAGAAACTGTGTAGGTTGTAGGTATCTAGGAGACAGCAGCGTTTAGGAGGACGGATATCCTATTCATCGACTTGCTCGGCTTTTACAGATATCAACTTTCGCTTTAGCTCAAGCAACACAAGCTTTCAATGGTTGCTCAAGTGATGTAGCCGAACTAGAAGTAAAGTTATAATGGCAAAAAATTTAACGAAGCTAGTTTGTCTTTTTTTTCACTGGAACAGCTTACAAACGCAAATTTATTTTTCCAAAGAGCAAATAAGTGAGTAAAAGGCAGAGAGATAGAGTAAGCGAGAAAATTCTAAGTCTACGAAAACAAAAAGTAATGGGAAACGTTGAAATAAAGACATCCATTGAATAACTGAAACTTTCAAAGAGTATGTAACGAAAAAAAATCCAAGAAATGTGTGCGAACGTAAGTCGTGAGGAAACTAAGGATGTAGTTAGCAGTAGGATTTAGATTTTTTTTCTTTCGTTCGATACATTTAGGCTTTGGTGAAAAAAAATGCTGGTAATGGTTAGAGAAAAGAAACCCAAGACCTAGGAGGTAAGATAGCATTAAATGACTGTTTGTAGCACTTGAGTAGACGAGGACGGGTTCGTGAAAGGTGAGTTCAAGGAATTGAATTTCCAGCGAGCAAGACAAAAAAAAACAGATATACTTTACTAACCAAGGAGATCAAATCTTTTTTGAGTTTGTGCCGGTACTCAAAGCAAACAATCAGATTTCTATTACTTGGATTTCCCATCCACTTGAAAGTAGATGAGCTGTAAGTACACATATCCTCGTTTACACAATGAGGCAAAAAAGACCAACAATTCTGTGGTAACAGCCTCATGTAGAATTCCGTTTTCCGTTTGAAGTATGTTATAACCGTATATTCGTTTGTGGAGAGCGCTAACGGTTTTACTTTCAAGTATCCGAAATAAATTCTATATATTATGACTTGATCTTCTCTATCCGAGAATACAGTTGAGTGAGAGTTATTTGAATTTATTCTATCGTTGAGGCTTTAAGAGGGCTCCATCTACAAGCGCATTTGTGAACCTGCGTCCTTCGGACCCCTTTCACCAGTGTTTGATGACGAGGACGAATGATGCATCAACATGAACAAGCCGTAAATCCTGCCTCAGTCAGATTTTACAAACAGTTTTAAATGAACTGAAAAACTGAAAGAAAAACGAACTACACACACTTCAATTTTAGCCGAGGGAGTATTTGGAAAATAAAAAAGGAGAAAAGGGGGAGAAAACGCATGCAAGTCAAACAGGCAAAGACAAGTGTTTCATTCACTGACTATATTTAAGCGGTGCTTAATGGAATTCGGAGAGTGTGTGAAAAGGATGAATCCCTTGAGAGAAAACCGTTCGTTTCCTAGTTTTCTTAACTCTTTTTTTTCCTCACTCACTTTCTCTTTACTCCACGAAAAATACACAAGTAGTAGCCAATTTGACAGTTCAGGCAAAGACAAGTGTTTCATTCACTGACTATATTTAAGCGGTGCTTAATGGAATTCGGAGAGTGTGTGAAAAGGATGAATCCCTTGAGAGAAAACCGTTCGTTTCCTCGTTTTCTTAACTCTTTTTTTCCTCACTCACTTTCTCTTTACTCCGCGAAAAATACACAAGTAGTAGCCAATTTGACAGTTAGATGTGTACTTTGGGAGCAAAAGGACACAGTTAGAATACAATTTTGATGCAACTAAAACTCAGAGAAAGTAGGGAAGATACAAGAAAGAGAAAATACTCTTATTCTTTTGTGTCACCTAACAATTTTCGGTATGATATGTAACAGCTCCATGTTCCCCGTAACGCTGGTACGGAGGCATGATGATTATAATGAGGTAACCAGTATGTAATTCTATTAATAGAATAAAGAGGCCAACCGTTCACCTCACATATATTTCATGTGCACACTTGTTAGTATCACACAAATTCGCTCAGGTTCACACACTTGGCTGATGCTCACTTAAATAGATATTTTCAAAAGAAACCGACTTATAATTGCATACATAATAAGCTGGGATTAAAGCTTGTAGGGCAGAAAGTAGGGAAAAAGGTGATCCTGACACAAACCGTGATGAATAGCTTCATATCTCATAAATTAGCACACGATTAAGGTTCAGCGGTCGACTTGGGAAAAAAATGGAACGAAAGAACTAAAGTATATTAACAACGTGCTCTGGCAAAGCTCAACTTGCACTTTTCTGCTTTACTTTATTTTAAGGAAGTTCGAGGCGGTG
>VICI01003193.1:0-13957 GCA_019593645.1 Akabosia matsudoensis | reverse complement strand
AGTATGAGCATTGATAAGAATAATTTTGATTCGCATTAAAGCGAATAAATTCGCTTTGATGATGCTAATGGAGCAACTGTATTGAAATACATGATAAAATTAAATTGAAGCTATGCTAGCATTAAATACTAAAGATTGAAACACATTCACACTAAGTATTTCAATCCAGCAGTGTCTCCAATTGTTACCAGGGGTCGGGAGGGAAATTTTTTATTTTCGCCTGCGACATTCTTTAGAATTTTTACGGCATTTTCATTCTTTTACGAGAGTAAATCTACTCAAGCATGGCAAACAAACAAGACGGATAATACCCCGGAATAATTTCGGATGAGATGGGTGGTATTTTGTGGGAATTAATGAACTTGCATGAAAAATTAGTTGGAGTCTCCTGGTAGCTCCAGCTTCCATTTGTTTTTATGTCAGCCTTGCTCCAACTAAAACTCAGTTTTAGGCAGCAGCCGAGCATAAAGAACAAAAAAGGAAGAGACGCACACAAGCCATAATGGAATCTAGATACCAATTTTTTTGGTGTATATGGATGGGCAACTTGAGAGAGCTCAGACACAGATACATACTAAAATCTATATAATATATATATAGCCACAATTCTGTGTGTGGTGTTTTGGAAAATAGAGAGAGAGAGAAAATCTAGTATAGCGTCAATAGACGGAAGTAGGAACATGTGAAGATGAGTGGTTTTTTTGGTGGATGAAGTGATTGTGATTCGTGTTGTTGTTGAAAAGTCTCCCTGTTTATTTGCTCATCGGAGCGTAAAAAAGCAGAAGTGTTTTTAGCATCATCGAGAGTTCCCTTTTTGTACTTTTGTAGCTGAGCTGCTCAAGGGCTCATCAATTGTTGTGTGCACTTTGATGTTGACCTGGGAGTCTTGTTCTCATGATGGATTTTGTTGATGTACCCTGACAAAATTGGAAAAGAGTGAACAGAACAATAAAATTTGTTCAGGATTTCGACCGATGTGATTGGTTTTCTGGGATTTATTTAACTTTAATCATTACCGATCAATTTATTTATAGAGTACAATTTGCAGGAGACATATAGGGCATCCAAGTGATAATGTCCTAAGGCTATTAGCTAGCACCACACTAGCACATGCATACCTGCATGTAGCTCTCAACCAACATTACACATTTTGAGTGGCTATAGCGGCCAGTCGTCGTGGATATACAGTACACTCATCTACAAAGCAAAATCGTTTGATTGCATAGTTTCGGCCAAATTTCAATAGAACTTTTCGATAGAATGATGGTACATGCCTCGGAGAAAAGTTGTTGATTTGAGTTCAACTGATCATTAGACTGTTTCCCGATCGTGATCATTCCCTGGCTTGTTTATAGTCTCAAAACATTGTTCTGTTCACTTACAGCCATCATTTGCACACATGTATCATATGAAAATAACCGTGACTCCGGCTCATCCGAGCCAATTTGCCTGTCGTTTTCAGAGTTTTCATATTTTCGATGCTAAAATATATAGTGACGATTTTAATTGCATTTTGCGAGTGAAAATGTCACACAATTTCGAACTATCCATGTATTTTTGCAAGGATTCTTGGAATGATTAGCAGTTTTGATTTCTATTTTGCGCAACCATTTCCTAGAATACTGTAGAAAGCACAGCTTGACAGTCAACTTTTGTTTGTTCATAGCAAGTCGTTGCTGTTAAGGCTTTGACAGTCATTTAGTTTAGCCTATCTTTCACCTGTGCCTAAAATTGTATGCAAGAGAGTTGGAGCAATATATTACAACCAAGGAACTTTCCCATTTTCAACAAGACAACAGTTTCCCATTTCCCATCCAGCTTTACTTTTACCTTGACTGAGTTGTTACAAAACGGAAAATGCTGAACCCCGACTCATGTAGTCACGTAATTAAAGTAGTGCTCATTTGACAGCTTCCTAAAACCAGGTAAACTCTTAACTGGAGACACTGCAAGGCTACACAAGACAATAGAACTTTCTTTTACTTTCACGACAGGTGTGTCAGAGGGGGTTCCTCTTTTAGAAAACTTGAACATGGGTCGCGACAACAGTGAAAATTGAAAAAAAAATACTATAAAAAAAGATCAAACACTGTAGCCTTAAATAACTGCTTTTGTGGATTTCTAGTCCTTAAGATAATTTTTGCTATAACTTCATCATCTTCATCACTTTCTGAGCAAGTCTCGATTGTGCGTACATTTTCGCATGCAATTTAGTCACTCCAAGACTTTTTATCTAGTAAATTACTTTGTCAAGGAAGATTCTCTTGTGAAAAAAATATTAAACTTGGCTTGCAGAAAACGTTGCCGATTGTGAAGGCCTTCCTGAGCACAATAATAATATTAAGACGTTCTTTTTATAACAATTAATATCTTAATTGGACTCGAGACCCCATACCATCTCCTCTACAAATATGATGTAACGTGACCCTAAGTGGATATGGCTACTGTCTACGTACCTACTCAAAAACTGACTCGTATACGTCAATTTCCATTAAATTCTAGCCAGAGACGGCTAGAAGAGCGGTTTTTAGTACAAAACGACAAAACAACCGGCTTTGCGGTCATAAACGGTTTAAATGGTCATAATGAGTAAAAAGCAGTTTGTTTTTCAATTTCGACCTGATAAAACATCGAATTCGACTATTTTGTTACTCCTAAACAGGCACAATGTCCCATAAAACACTGCTATTTCATTTAAAAAAATAATTACCGGCCAAAATAGGACGTCTCGAATCCCTGCTGCCTTTAAAAAATTTCTTTTTAACCAGACTGGTAAAAACCAGGGCGTCTCGAGTCCGTGCCTATACAAATTTTCTGTTTTACCAGCCTGGTAAAAACCGTTTTCAGCCATTTATGACCAGACTGCAGTTTTGACCTGCCAACTCTGATTCCAGCTTCCCCATCTTTCCCCACCAGCTTTTCTACTTTCATATTTCATACAAAACTGCAAAACGAAGATGTTTTTTTCTTCATTCTTCGCTTCATTCGCCGTCTTTTCTATTAGAAGGTTAAGTGTTCCCTCCGTTTGAAACTTGCTTCTGGTTTTATTTACAAAAGGGAGGTTGCTTCGCACACTTTTGAGAGTAGGATTTTTCCACCCGTTCATTTTTTACGATTCGTTTCCAGTCCATGTTCCACCCACTACGGTAATATACTTTAATAATAGAATATAATTTTAATTGCTTTCTTCTGGGAAAAGCGGATCATGTGTAGAGGGAAAACTCTCAAAAGAAAACGCATGCACACACGCGCCCATTCTAATGATGATGACAGGCGGGGAGCATCTCTCTGTGTGTACGTTAAAACCAAGTGTATAATGTTCCATAATATAATCATAATTATCATCATTACAGCAGCGATTATTCTGCCGCTCTGCTGCTGGGAGGAAAAAAGAGTAATGTTAAAAACGTTTATACAAACGATCAAAAGAAAATGCTTTATTGCGAAAAATGTCATCGTTTGCCAAGAAGAGATAAAAAAGAGAAAGTTGAAGAGGGAGAGGCTTTTCTTTTGAAAAATTACAAGACATATAATATTCTTAGAAGTAATATTAGTCCCTGCTAAATTTTTTTTCAGTGGTAATATTGTGACTGACAATGAGGAAACGGGTGCATTTTTCACACTTTCTCTTCACCACTTCATACCAGTTAGAGTTTCAAGAGAAACGCGACGGTTTTAGGCGAAATATGACGCGGAAATATGTATTTTTTAATGCGTATTTGTGTGTCCTCAGCTGTAATCGGTTTAATTGATGATTGGAATTGCCAGTGGCTTGAGATTTTCTAAATGAGGGAATAAGTCATTTCGGGAATGGGGAAGTGATAATGTTTAACCGTTAACTGCCGAACTTTCTTCTACTTTGTTGAATACAGCGGAGTCTCGCTATAACGGTCACCAAACGGCGACAGAAAAAAAATGCCGATGTCAAATTGAACCAGTGGTATAGCTATTATTCTGAAATTTGGGCGACAGACATATAGTACTAGGGCTATTACAAGGCTAGCTGTTATAAGGAGTTTCCACTGTAAATGCTGACTCTGATCGGATTTTTAATTACATGACGGTTATTTGAGGAAGCACATGGCAAAGATTAAATACCAAGAGTATAAGAGGATTGCGGCTTATTATAGAAAGATTGAATTAGGTAGCCCACTGATGACGAGAGAACTCTATCCTTTTGCTGGTAAAAGACAGGCTTTTCTTTGAGTAAACTGGTTTTTGTGTACAATTTGGATTACTAATAAAAAGCAAGAAGAAAAGAGGATTTAGTAGGGTCTCCATCGATTTTCTTTTTGTACTACAAGACAGACAATGTTTGTGTGGTAAACGGGAGATTTTTTTTTAGGTATATCTTGTAGCAAACAGCTACTTAAACTGAAATTGCTTGGATGGGGAAAAAAAGGGGGGGGGAAGAAAAATAATCACCTGAGAATCCTCACCGTCGTGAGGTGAGAAAGAAAGATGATAATGTTAACGATAGCAAAAAGATGCTTGCAAAAAAATTGGAATTGACCTACCTTCTTTTATGCTTGTCTTCATCTAATAAAAACGATTCACATTTTTTCCCCTCCTACTAAAACATAAGTAAAACTAAGCAGAAAAAAAGTAATAAAAGGTTGGAAATATATCTAGCACAATATTGATATAATGTGATATTTGATGACAGTCAAAAGAGAAAGCCCAGCAGAAAAAAAAATTATAAGACTCTCGCGCCCACCTACTTTCTCCTCAAGAAAAATAAGAAGGTACTGGTTTCCGGCTAATATTCATTGTCGTATCACGTTACAGAAGAAAAAATACTCATTGTAAGGATGAGAGGTAGAAAAAGTGTAATAATTCCCACTTTTCATCACTTTTACGTGCCGGTGAGTGGGTAGCCTTTTTATCAAAGTTGAATCAAATCAAGAGAAGATTGGAAGAAAGTGCGGGCAACTGGAAGTAACGGGAAAGAAAAAGTCAGGTTATTTTTGTATTTAAGGTCTCCGAGTAAGATACAATTTCTGAAAATTATCTCCTTGTTCTAGTAAATGAGAAGATATATTAGCGACAGGGAAAAGATTGAGACAATTATGATTATGACTTTTTGTCGTTATATTTATATCTACGCGCGCAACGTTTTGTTGGATTACTTTCACCGAACAATAAAAGCAAGTACACGGCGAGGAATATAAATAGTGAAAGCAATATGGGCTACGTGATGGCTTACTTTCTCTTTTGATTCATTGTGAATGAAAGAAAGGAAGAAGCAAAAGAAATGTGTGGATGGATCGAACTTCATATTGCCCCATTTATTGGATTTNTCATACTGCCCCATTTATTGGATTTATGTAACATCTGTTATGTGTTGACTGCAGTAATCATTTTAGCCTTTTTGCTTTGCCAAATATCAGGTATAACTTAATTTTGAGGACGAGAAAACTCTGGTACCTGGGCTGAAGGTAAATGATTTACGCAGTAATATAGAACTTCTTATAACCGTGCAGTTTGACGTAGAGCTTTCTTTCGCAGTGTAGGTCTTCTGTTACAAGGCGCAGATGACAAAAATGTCGCATATGGTTCGTAACAATGCTTAGGCGTCTTGTGTAGTATGATGGGTTTATGGAGAAATATAGGTGAGTAAATATAGTATTCGCCTAGCTATATAAGATTGACATTTTAGGACATACAACGTTAACACGTTTCCACAAATTTAGATTACAAATCTAGCCTTCATGAATCCAATGTACTGCATTGTTTTCATAAACTTTATTTCAATCAAAAAGACAGAGAAAATGTAGTTAATATTTTATTAGAATTTCTGTTATTTCTTCGTTGATATACAGCTGACCTACAATGCTGATTAGTTTTAATCACAAAAGTTAGCCCCCCATCAATTTCAACCTTTATTCGGCTCTTAGGAGAGGTTATGTGATTGGCCTCGAAGGAGACATTTAGAGCATCTTCCGCATTAGGTACTCTCAGAACAGGTTGTGGACTTGATCTAGTAGAGATTATTTCGGAACTGGATGGAGTAGGTAGGTACTGTAAACAATAAGACAATTTATGGATACCTCAGGGGGCAATAGTGGTACCAGCAGTAGTTGATGATGACCTGCAGTGTTAGGCATCCGTGGCCTATGTTGTTTGAATTTCTCGAGTATAACTAAGTTTAAACACAAGCGGAATTCTATTCGTTTATCGCCCTTTTTAAACCCGATCATGAAATTAGTCTGCGTGACATCAACCACGCCGCAACTTGGTATCTGAATCATTATATCATATTATGTATACACGCATAATAAAACAGGTATGGGTTTGATGTTTCGATGAACTAAACTCTCAGTATATGCCTCTAATAACGTTATTTTTTATAAACTTAAACACCTATCCCTGCATGAGCAAAGAACAAAAAAATTGCTCATATCATCATCATTATTCCGTGGTAGATATTTTCCCCATCTCGTCCTCGATGGCTTTCATCGTTCAAATTTTCTTGCGATTTCGGTTATCGTGCCAAAAACTCTATGATCCTGCATTAGACTCGACGACTCAAGCTAGATAGAGGATCCTCCATCTAGCCGATCTTTACTTGGTACGCTTCTTTGTTTGCGAAATTGTTGTCCCTTTTTTATATATCAGCCTTTTTCTTCTAAAGTAACAACCAACATAACTATCTTTACTTTGTACATTATTCTGACAGCAAACGAAGCATGTCAAACTGAGAGTACACCAGTTAAACCAGTTTTCCTTTGTATTATTGAATCCACCTATTTACCAAACTTTTTTTAAATGTTATACACTCCCTTTATTACGATTTATCCTGGCTACTATACATGTTCAAAAGTAGCATTAAGACACTCTCAGCAAATGTTTACAAGGAAGGGACCCTTTCATTCTCAGGGAAAAGGGCCTTTAAAATGCTTCCAACATTCGTAAAAAAATGTCTGCACACTCGCATGACCTGTATCGTAAAAAGGAATACCGTGTAGCATCCTAGGCAGAAAAAAACCCTTCCGTCTTTCCACCCAAGATTTTTCTCGTTTCTTTTGTCAATAAAAGTTGCAGAGATTGCACTCACCAGCTGTCAGCGTGTTGAGGAGGAAAGAGTTATTGTACTCACTACTCAACATAGTTCATGTTTCATGTTTCTGGACGAGGCCTGGGATAAAATTCAGTGGCAGTGGCCAGAAAAAAAAAGTAAAAAAGAGAAAGTTTTACCTCATTAGGTGTACGTCCATACATGTTTAAGTAACACAAGAGAAAGCCGCGTGCTCACGTAATTCACTGGCACGCTAGCTTGTACTTGGTACGTTTTCACCAAGAGAAAGTTGCCGAACGTGGTCAAAAGGACAGGGAAAGAAAGCTCAACACTTCAACTTTCTTTTTGGATAAATGAATTTTCATATTTTATGTAGCCAACCGCTGGGGCATGTTGCACTACTACAATGACATAAATGGATATCTCTAGTCACAGATTTTAAGAAATTCTGAATGCTGGGATGTATAGGAATAAGGTAATCTTTAAGCACACACACAGACACATACATACTTTCTCTCTCTCTCTCTCTCTCTCTCTCTCTCTTGAAACGAGCAACGTGAAATGCTTGCTAAAATCGGTTTAAAAAACTTTCAGTTCAAGTATACCAGCCACCAGGCACTGGCTTCGAATGCGTATATCGGACGCGCTGTCCTTTTCATCATTACCTCATGAAAGTTCTACGGGATTCATAGTCACAACTGTGTCACTATGTTTTTTTTCTTCCAAATTGGTTATCCCAAACTACTCATCGTAAATTTTATCAAATTGAACTTTCATACAGGCAGAACTCTAGCTTTTTGGGTAAGTTTTTTGGGCTTAACGAAAGAATCTGGCCTATTTACGCGTAAAACGAAATCAGTTTTATATGTGACCAGCGTGTTGTCTCACTTTTCTCGTATTAGGAACCCGGAACTGCCGAGTTTACCTCTTTTGTGGTTTACATACAGAAAAGGCTAAAAAAACAGCTTTGTGTAGTTTTATTGCGCATTTTAGCCATTGATTACATAGGAAAATTCGGTTTAAGTAGGCCCGACTCTTGTACCGTTAAGGTTTTCTCTCCACTATAAAGTTGCATTGTTGAAAATATTTGAAAACGAGTTGGGAAAAAACTTCTCCCGGATACAATTTACGTTTTTCTTCCACTCACTATTGCAATAATTTCATTCCTAGTTGGCATTGGATCCTTTTCCCCGCTTGAAATAAACACAAAAATAATACGAATACTCCCCGAATCTAGACAAAGGCGGTTGACTTTGTTCAGAGTGAAAGTGGAAATGGTAAACTTTAGTGGGTTTTATATACGATGATATGATGAGACCTATTCGCCCCAAGAGACTCTCGAGCAGAAAATCTTTTACATCTTTCCCCATTATCTCTCCCAGACTAGTTAAGGAAATAACTAGCGAAAGAGGGAAAGTACCAAGGAAGAAGACACAGAGGACGACGACCATTATTATTCTTATGGAATGAGATCCTTTTTTTGTTTCGCCGTTCTCTAAAAAGAAAACACTGGTCGTTGGTGTGTAGCAGTTTAGGTTAACAACATAGAATCCACGTACAACGTACACACAACATCTTTGTTGGAAAAAGTAATGCACAAAGTTTTCTCCGTCTTGGACAGGAAGGTAGAAAGAGGAGTAGCAACTTAACTAGTTTATTTCTTCACTTCAATGGCATGACTTTCTCCTGTAAAAGCTAGTTTAACTACTAAAAAAAGGGTATCATTGCGTACAAAGAAATTTCTTTCGATTCACGTGTTTTCCAAAGAAAAAATCGTAACTGTGATTTTTTTTCTCTTCTGCTTTCTCTCTTTGTCGTCTACTATTGACTTTGGAGCAACATTACGCGATCGTTATTGCAAACTTTTTTTTTCTTCGTGTACAAAGCCTGCCTAAAATGAGTTCCATCAAGAAAAATAAGTGTATTGGCATCCTTATTTCTTTTGATTTGAATACCTATCTCCTGAGCTGAATGGAAATTACTTTAAAGTTCAAATGCGAGCGTTTTCTTGGCCTCAGAAAATTTCTCATTTTGTCCACGACATTTGATTTTTGATGAACCAAATCGAACGCTTCCGCATTATATTGCTCTTTGTAGCGAACAAAAAAAGGATGTTATGAATAGGTGAATAATTTACGCGTGACTTTACACAAGAATATTACGATAAAGGAGGATGGAGATAATGCCAAATTGCTTGTTTCATTATGCTAAAGCAGTATTTATCCCTAGAGAAAAAAAAATTGAGTGAAAGTGGTAAATTAAGGCCTGAAAAGTTCCAATCGAGAAGCATTTCAGAGCCTGAGATGCTGGCGCCAGTGTTCAAAACTTATAAAATTAGCAATTTGCGGACAAATGTAATATTACAGGTGACATCCTGATTTTTTAAGAAAACTCGGTTTATATTTGTAAGTAGTTTGGACAAAATTCAGTCGCACATCTGCAAAATGCATGCAAAAAAAGTATTTAAAAATGTATGCACGTACGCTTAAAAACGATTAGTTTAAAATTTCATTATTTGTGAGAACTCATTGCATAGAGCATCCAAAAATCAAAATTTTGCCGATTATAACCCCTTTTAATATATTCGTATAAGATTGAGATAGATAATGCATGTTTATATAAGTTTGTACTTCAGTTATATCAATATGAATGTAGTTGTAGTTTTGTATATAAGGAAGTAAACCAATCAGATGTACCATGCCTTTTGGAAAGCCTTTCATTTCCTGGTCGCAGCTCGCATTGCTACATATTTGAACAAAACGCGAAAGTTTGAGGAAAAGTGCCATTTTAAAAGATTTCCACACCTGTGCCGGAGTGTTACCAGTTACGGAAGGAATAAAATTTGATAGGGAAAAACTATGCCAAGCACATTGAGTCGACCTGTTTTCTAGGAACGTGGTCAATGCGGCAGAATATATTCCTCTTCAATGCAGTTGCAGAATCCTGCAAAAAATAAGCCACAGCGTGTGCAATACATGGATTTAAAAGTATAAAAATAAGATAGGTGCATGGGTTAATGTAATCTGAAATGCAAATGGAGTCGAATTGGAAGGAAGGGATCCATATTTTCAAATATAGAAGTAAACGAAAGTTTTCCAAACTGGGCTGTTTAAAGTTCATGAGAATAATGAGCGGAAATTTTTTGTAAATTGCATCTTATATAATATTCGCACTAGTGGATTTTCAAATTGCTATCGTCATATAAAGTATATGTATGTTTAAAAAACGATGATTTGTGCAATTACTGTTGCTTATATTCTTAGATGAAAAACTAGGGTCAATGCTTTTGGTACACTTTCACACCATCTGGAATTTTTTTTGGCAAAATACGGTTTATTTCATTTTTTTGGTGGAAGCGAGTGAACCTCTCCTGAAACCCAATTACCCACCAAAACATGAAATAAAGCGTATTTTGCACAAAAAAATTCAGATAGTGTGAAAGTGTACCAAAAGCATTGACTCCAGTTTTTTATCTTAGAGTATAAGCAACAGTATATCTTGAAACTATATCATAGGTGGTAGCGTAGATCTTGAATTTAAAGCCCAAGATCAGTATAAGTTCCAGACAAATTATAGCAGCAAGTGAGATAATATCCATGCAAATTTGACAAACTGAAAACGGAGAGGGAAGCCGGTCTCATTAGACACATATAGGGACTAGGGACAGTTTCTTCTTTCTAGCAAAGAAAAATTCATGACTCCAAGTCACAAAGCGCGCATGCATATCTTTTAAATTTTTTAAATCTTCTTTGACAGTAACTGCACTTTCGGGACTGCATTTTTTTAGTTTCACAAAACTTAATCTGAAGCGTATAGTAAGTGGCAAAGTGAGTTTAATCACTGTGAACGAGCATTGTACGCATCTCCGTATCCCAAGGAGTTTTTTTTTCGCTTTTATCTTTGATGATGATTATGGAAATAGCATGTTTCATGCTTTTAATAGCATTATGGGATTACAGGCAATAAGATGAGTTCTTCGCTTTGTTTTTTATAGCACCCTAATCGTACCATGAATGCATAAGCTGACACTTTCCACTACGTCGTTTTTTGTCAGCTTTGTCATTAATTTTCGTTGCCGTGTGGCTAGCGTCTTACTGTTCGTTACTTGTATTCCGGTTGCTGGAGCTAATTTACAATTCCGTGCGATTGTGCACATTTGGATTAAAAACTGAGACGCGGAAGCACAAAAAAAAATGTGTAAGAAAAGGCAGATAATTCAAAAAGAATTACATACATCTGTATTTAAAATAGTCAAGGAAGATATAGACGCTAAACTACATACTGAGATTTCTGACATTTTAATCCAAAGACGCTTAGACATGATTACAACACATGCGGCCTTAAAACGGAAAGACTTCATCGCTGTCAAAAATAAATAAACTGAATCTTTGCCAATGCACCATTAATGTTCCATTCTCCCGCACTGAAGTTTATAATATCTCTGGCACTTGCAAAATCTAAAATAAAGGCGCGAAGAAAAAGGGCGGACAACATTGACATTGAAGTTTCGTCTAGCTTTATTGCTGAAACTTGGATAAAAAAGCATGAATTTTAATTCTTTTTCCTAATTAGTCCATCTTCTTTATATACATGACTGCTTATACATAGCTAGTTCTTCCATCATTTATATCCAGTCAGATAGTAGAAGCTTCAAAACGAGCCATGCTGGAAAAGATTTTTTTTTTTTTTTTTTTTTTTTTTTTTTGATATTATGACGGGCTGCCCAACATGTCATATTTCACTAGCAAACTAATTGCCGAGTTTGACAAGGAAAAAAGTTAGTTTCCTACCAGCAGTCCATTCCGTCTCACATCCTTATTAGGAATCACGCAAAGAATTCATATTAAAAGTTTTTTTCTTAAAGCCAGGCCAACCCTGATTCGTATCATCACACCACCACCACCATGGATTCAACTTTCTTTTGTTCGATGCTCGGATAACATTACACACACCCGCATAAAACACGTAGTCTACTTACAACCAAGACGTTATGCATACGACGCTGCTGATGATCATCACGTAGATGATATCGAAGGATCAAAAGCTCTTCGTCCACTTTCGCTTTTTAGCTCCAGGCTGGTTTTGGTTCCCTCTAAAACCACTAATCTAAAAACACTCAAAAGCGTGTTTTTCTCTTTCGTCATTCCACTTGATACAGTATGCAAAAGAGGTTCAACTTTTGTTCCAGCCCTGTAATGTACACAAGAAATATCCTAAGAAGGTAGTAGTTCCTCCACTCCACTCCACTCCTCTGTGCTATATTTATCTTAAGCTTCTTCATCAATTTATCTTGCTCTACTCAAGAGTCAAGAAATTCTCTACCAGCCAGTGAGATTCCTCTACACATCTATCCAGTATTGATCTGTTTCTCACTTTGGTACGTTCGAAACAAGATTTTATCCCTCTTGCTGAGTGTGTAGTAATTTGTAATTAATGACCCTGGGTAGAAAAAAAAGAGGCAAACAAAAGTTTGCTTTGCTGATGATGGTGGCCTCGCCTTTCTCAAAAAGTAGGCTTTACCAGAGGTGATGGTCGTGGTAACGGGAGAGTAGTGCTTGCTGGTCCTGGTATGCAAAGTACATCTTCACAAAGAAAACGGCTTGTCTCCACACATGAAAGGAGAGAAGATTTATTGGAAAGCTCAATTAGAATAAAGCTTCTGTTTCGTCTCTTCCCTTTTCTATATTTGTATTTCCTCTATACACTGTTAATGGAAATCTATCTCTCTTTCTTAAGACAACCAAACCAGCACCACCACCACCACCGTCACCATCTCATCTTCTTGTCCATTCCCGAAAATAAAATTTGAAAGGACGCTCAGAAATGATATTACGCCAGTGGCTCCTACATTTCCTATTATCTTCATCGTTCCCTGGTTTATTTCAGCTTGGTTTATTACTAAACTACTACTGTAAACGTTGCTTATGTACGATGTCCTAGAAAATATTCTTATCTTTGCTGGATACACATGGTCAGTAAAGTAGGAATGTCGAGAATTTAAAAAAATATAAGCGTGTGCCAGAGCCGCCGGTTCCATGCGTTTAGCATGTAAATGAAACGTATTGAATGTCAGAAGAGGGTCTGTTGCTGAAGAAAACGATTTTCTTGAGAAAATGCGTTTTCCATCTTCCTAGGTCGATGATTCTCCTCTCCAAGGTTTTCCGTTCGAGAAGAGGAGAGCACATACTGCATATCCAAGACGACCGGCCGCTATAGCCACGTAAAATATACAATATTTGGTGAGAGCTAGCATGTGTTAGCAACGTGCTAGCTAGTAGCTTGAGGACATTATCACTTGGATACACTGTAACTACCGAATTTTCTCGTCTGCTGCTTTACCATTTCTGTGTTTTAGCATGACATTATGCAAAGCGAGTGAAAAGAAAGATGGTATTTTGCGTCCCAAAACGCTTTGTCTCCTATGATTGCATATTATTTGTTGTTGTGTTTGCACGTAGTATATCTGCCTTCTACAATCTAAACATGTTAATATAAATATTATCAAACAGGAACAGTTTTACGTTCGGACGAGGGTAGTGGCCTGCCAAAGGAGCTCCGCACGTTATGTGATGTGACCACCAGCGATATCAAAGCATTTTGTGTGAGGGAAAAAATAGAGTTACGTGATTGGTATGCGGAAAACGTCCAGTCGCTTATAAATAATAGCTAAAATAAACAAAGAAAAAGAGGAAACCTGCAAAAAAAATGAAGAGAAAAGGAAAACAATAACAGAAAAGCTATTTCGATGCAGTACATGCTAAACACATAACACATGAGACAAGCTTTGCAGATATCTTTTCAGGAAGATAATTTTTGTAGAAGAAAGGGGAAATAGAAGAGTATTTATGTATATTTTATGGTAAAGTTAGGTATACCGTCTGTCTGTCGTCTATGCGCATACTGTCTTGAAGAGGATTACGAAGACATGAAACATGCTTT
>VICI01003192.1:0-13963 GCA_019593645.1 Akabosia matsudoensis | reverse complement strand
ATTGACTTAACGGTGAGAGAACACTACTAGTACAAGAATGTACTCTCAGGATTTTCACTGTGTGCCATGTAGAGTCGTTTTTTAATAATAATGACGAAATACCGTGGAAATTATGGCTGCGAGGCTACCAGTTGTAGAGTTGAAATTGTCGCCTACGACTATTTGCCTGACTAAGCTTGTCTACTTAGAAGTTGTAGTTCATTAGTTTTGCTTTCCTCTACCTTACACGGCTAAATACCTATCAACGATAACTGCTAAGTGTGCTCAGCGATACTAGCTCAGTTGATAAAACCAACATACACATGATGATAGCTGGACTAATTCATGGCCTAACCAGTAGTACGACTGGGAATCGGTGTAAACTCCTACATGGGCACTGAACATATAAAGAAGAATTTTGCATGTCGATTACCGGAGGATTGTAAGACCATATAAATTTTCACTGACATTGTTTCGAACTAGTGTTCGTTACATTGATTTTTTTACTGCATTCCAGTAGAAATCGGCTCTTGTCTATCCTGCTCGAATATAAATTTAGTACTATACAGATCTATATTGCACTGCACTGTTGTGTAATAATAATCTTGCCCAATTCCCAGCCATAACTAATTTTAGGTTGCCGTTCGGTTTCATTTTGATCAGCTCACGAAATAGCCCGTTATCTGTATAGTTTGCCATAACGCAATTTTCTCGCGTAAATGACATTAGTGATACCATTCAGGAGAATGCCAACAGCAGTTTCGAGAAATAGTCTAAGATCAATATTTACTTTAATGCTTTCTCTCTCTGACTAGAAGTAAAATGTGAAACAGAAAGCAAAAACGTATACTGTGAATAGATGAAGAAATGAAAACAGCTAGACATTTCAATGCCCAGCATTTCCTTTTGTCCTCGTCGTTTTAATGGGGCTTCTGAACCCTTTCCCAACCTGCCTCTTAATGGAATCCTTTCAAATCTTTGACAATATTAACCTGGTGTTTTAATAGAAGACGTGAAAGATTTCGTCTTCTACCTAAAACAAACCACGGGCTGCCTAGATAGTGACATGATAGGAGAAGTCAGTGAAAGTTAAAAGCGTATAGAGCTTTAACGAAACAGGTTGTTCTAGTGTTGGTCGAAGCTCAAAATGTGCTTGGTCGTTCAGTTCTGGTGGGCAGACACGGAGAAAGCGTACAATGATCCGGAACGAACATTATTTTAACCAAAAGAGACAGGCACCATATTGTTCTCTTATTCCTCTTCTTCATGCATGCTGCATAATAACAATAACATTTCAACGTGAAAGTTTATGCAGAACCAGTTCAGGAGCGATACACTCACAGAAATGAAAATGGAATTGGAATGTTCTACTTGTTGTCTATTTGCTGCCTTGTGACATACATACAAGCCTTTAAAGTTTGAAAAAGGGAAGAGGCCCTGATGATTTGCGTTTAGATAGCTGCACAAGAAAATGACCGAAAACTTTCGGGAATAGATGAAAGCAGACCTACAATAAAAAGCGCAGTGCTGAAAGAAAGGTTTTCTCTATTTTTCCATCAAAGATTAAAAAGAAAACAAACACAAGTAGAGTGCCATCATGAATCTTCAGAGGTATAAATATCTCAGACATAACATATTGAAACTAGCGATCTTTTGTTTACTCTAAGATGTAAGAATGATCTAAGATTTTATTTATACAAATGGACTTTTAAAGATCTCCAATACGGCGTCCGAAAATTGCGGACAGATTTTGACATTGTTGAACTATTGAACTAGAACTATCTGACAGCATCAAGTTTTAGTGCATTTTGTCACATTTATTGTCGTAAATTGGCCAGTACGCTTACACTCCTGTGTGCAAATATTCTAAAAACAATTTATATGTATTCCACTGACACTGACAGACATCCAGTCCTAAACAAACATCACAATTGTAGATACTGCACTCATTTTGTTTTAACATTTCATGTTGACGATTTAAAAAAAATTAAAATACTACGATCTCGAAAATAATTTCTGCAAGTTACATTTAACTCAATTCATTGATTAATGACATGTATTGCATATCTGCCACTTACCAAGCAAATTGGCTAACCAGCTATCAACTCGTCAAGCTTCTTTCAAGGGTTGACTCCCAAGCTCCCTTGTTTTTGGGTTTATTCAGTAATATCTTGGTGATAGTGATGACTAAACCCAAATAACTTCAAAACAATTCCGTGGTATTCGGCCATCCTGCATTTCTTTCTGCGATTATCACTACAACTGCCAGCCGTGTTGTCCTGTCTTGTTCCTGAAAAAACGAAAGATTGCTTTTTGTAGGAACCTAAACAAATAATCATAGATTATGTGGTATGTCGTTCCTTTACTCATTTCACTTTTGTAAGTTAATGAAAATTTGCAAACATTTGAAAAACGAAATGTAACTAGTAAAGATGAGATGATTCATGAAGATGAAGTTTTTAGAGATGGGGATCCAAATGCATAGAAAATCGTGAAAAATCGGTATGCTATTTCATTCACCCATTGTTTTTGTCACATGCATGGTTTGCGAGAACAGATCGGAGACGACAGATAACACCGTTTTGGCAACTATCAACCAGTTTCTTTGAAGATAAAACACTAGGTTGCAGATAGAATGATGAGGTTAATGAAATGGAAGACGAGAAAAAATCAAGAGGCAAAGGACAAAAGGGATAATGAGGGCAATTATTTAGAAAAAAAGAGAGTCAATTAGATGTTATCTCTGCATATTTCCAACTTTAGGTTACAATGGGTATCCCCGATTGAGATGAGCAAAAAGAAAAATTTAGGTTAGCGGTTTTTTATATTTATATATTTGCACGTTGGTATAATCGGCGCTGCCACCTTCAAGTTACTTGAAGTTTTGGCGATAATATCCAGTAATACCAGTAATACACAGCTGCTATAGAAGCTTTTTAGTAAAATATACTTTCATATTGGTGATACTATGGTTTAAATCTATTATTAGGACCTGGATAATGATTGCGTACCAACAGATTCTTTTGAGCTGACCGTAGTATTGTTGGATGCAAAAAAATATTTGTGCTAATAAATCAATTGAGCAAGGTGAACATTAATGTAGGTAAGAGGTATGGTTCAGCAAAATAGGCAACAGGGCGAAATCTCATCAGAGTCCGAGTCGGAAAATGATGAAGGCGTTTTGACCGAAGACAATGACCTGTCTGATGATAATGATAGTGACTCAAGTGCTGTCTTAAAAAATATGGAAACGGATGACAGGAGTACAGCTGCGGCTGACACAACCCAGCCAAAGGCTACCACTCCTGACGAGCAAGTTACTACTTCAGCGAGAATGCGGAATGCCGCGAGAAACGCAAAAATTCGAGATTTGCTCATACTCAAAGAGGTTTACGAATATTATGCGACAAAGTTATTAGAAGGATAAATTTTCAGGAATAAGCTACTTATTTGTTTGCAGATCAACACTGACGGGCTTGTAACAATGCTACCATCAACCTGTCAGCTTATATTCCCTGATCCTAATGAGCTTCACAAATTTAATATAAAAGTTACTCCAAATGAGGGCTACTGGCTTGGTGGGTCCTTCTTGTTTGACGTAATTGTGCCCGACGAGTATAATTTTGAGGTGAGGCACTAAAGAATCCAACCGCATGTATAAGGTAGCTTGCACGCGGTACATTTTTATCGTAATGAAATGCACACTCGTTCATTAAACAGCCCCCAAAAGTAAAATGTACGACGAAACTCTGGCATCCCAATATTACCGAGGATGGTGCCATTTGCCTAAGCATTCTCCGCAACGGGGATATTGACGCAAACGGTTGGAATCCTGCACGGCAACTGAAGGATGTTGTTCTCGGCATCAATTCTTTGTTCACAGTTCGGTGTTGTTCCTCATGTAATTTTCATTCTCGCATACAGGGCTTACTACACGCTTTAATCTCTTCGTTTATTTTTTGTGTTTTCATAGGATCTCGTAGACTTCACCGATCCACTCAATACTGCTGCTGCAGAACTGTTTCAGCGAGATCAACGGGGATTTCAAGAGAAAGTGGACCAGTATATTCAAGAGTATGCAAATACTAGCAATTCAGCTTAATGGGGATTTCGGAGTGAGCAGGGCAGAAAGTTATTGGATGTGCTCTTTCCTCTTAATCATTCTAAAAGCTATGTAATTGTATCAATTGCTCATCACGTTTGTGATAATAACTGTTGAATTAAAGTTAAAGACCCACGGTAAAATGTATGTATGTCGAATTCAAGAAGCTTGCCTCGTCAAGAAACAAAATCCTGTATTTTTCCAGTTGGGGAACGACATGTCATGCACGCATTAAAATAATTGACACGAAAACGAAAAATGGTTGATCGCGTTCTATATTTATTGACGTTTAGTCTGTTTCTTTTCAGACATTGCAGCTTATAGGATTTTCCTTTTATACAGAATTTGAAGCTGGTTGATTGGAGAGCTTCATCTGAATCCCGGTACTGTTGACATGAATATTTCAGTTGTTCAATTATTCATGCTACCCCAATTCGATACACGTTTTTTTTACATAAAACATTCAGACGCGACTCATACTGAATGCCAAAGCACTAGTGTAGCTGCAGGTGATCATTGTACTATTTGCCAATCTAAACACAAATGTCTTCAAATAGAATCTCAATGAATACCAGCGATTTCAATTTATCGTGCCAGAAATATTTCAATCTATTTCACTTACCTCTTTGTTCAACCTAGGTTGGGCGCAAAATGAGCTCATTATTTTTAAGAAAAAGAAAAAGTGTTTAAAAGGTCAAAGTTTATGAATGCATGCATGTATTATTTTTTGTTGAACTTGAAGTACTGAAATCCACGAAAAAGAGCTTTTAAAGATTTATCGCGATTGTATAAACTGCTTTTACAAAGTTATCAGGCAAGCCTAAACTTGAAACTTTCAACCTTTCTTTGACATGTCTTAATGGCTTCCCATTTCGCTCTCTCATTTCGCTTGCTAATCAATGTTATGTATCTGGTTGTGTCGTGTATCGCAGCAATACAACTCATTTGTAGTAAAAATATCTAATAAGAAGAAAAATGCATGCTTTGCGACGGACTATATAAGCTTTCATAGCGAACCTATAACTTTTACTACTACAGCTTGAATTATGGTGACGTAAGAATTGAAAAGACAGTATAATGTCATTAATGAAATACGTTACAACATTTATTTCTTCTCTTCTAATATGTGAAAATTTTAATGGAAAGAGAAAAGGAAATAGATATACATAAAAAATGAATATGCGGGCGATCAAATTCATGTTACAAAATCTGATAATTTTAAATGACCATGTTAATGCAATTTGTGCATTAAAAATACCCTTGTGCTATCATTGGGGTATGGCCATAAAAACATTTTAAATTTAGTGCTTTCCTTCTTTGTTGGAGACCCTGACTTCCATGTAAACTATTTTACAACGCTCAGCTACATTTATGGCATGTAACCCACAACCTCACTGATGATTCATCGTTATCACTAGCAATGATTAGCATCACATCACCTTTTACACTTGAAACTTTATACGATCTGCCAAACGTAAGAGAAATGTGAGTAATTCATAAATGTGAGTGTATGTAGAAAAATATCATAACAAGTTGAAAGACAGGCAGACGAGCTTTTTAGCATTTTGTCTTGATGTGTCATAATCTTGGCACAGTTGCGCTAAATCTTATTTTACGACTTTGTAGTACGCTTCTTATCCCCACTTTACATGTCAGTTTATGTTTATTGCTTTCAAATATTTCATTCGTGTGTGATATATTTCTTCAACGCGGAAAAAGCAGTATCTCCGATTTTTTTTCATCCATGAAACTCATTCATGAGAAAACATTGGTACAAATAAATGCACATTTATTGCTACATTCGATAGGCAAATTTCAATGTTTTGTATGCGGTTAAGGTCATTGCGAACGACAATCAGTGTGTTCCATTTTTATGCTTTGCGATGTGTAAATTTTGATCGTAGGTGTAATGTGAACCAATAAACTAAAAATATACCTAGTTGCATACTATGGTACTGTGTTGTCTTCAAGTTATTATATGATCAGAATACATAATTCAAAATTGAACAATCACTAATCAGATAACATTCAGGTCTTAAAGATTGGGTTATACTTTAAAATATCAGCCGTCAATTGTGATTAAAGTAATCAGAGTTGACATACATAGCTGGCCAAATGGCCAAATAGAATCGATAAAAGAAGTTTGCAGTTATGGCGAAGTTTGGAGTCGTATCGACTCAATTCGCACGCATTTTCGTTTCTTCGCTTTTCTCTTTGTGCCTTTCTTTGTGTTTTGTAATCAGTGATTTATTGACTATTTCTGCATAACTTGTTTTAGGATGATAAAAGCTAACGATTAAGCTAAATGTACCAGGCTACCAGTAAATGGCTCCGACGAAAAAACAAATAATACAACCAATGTGAAAACTTTATTTGTTTACGATATCGTAAGGTGGGATATGGTTGTGATTCACGCGATGTATTTTTTTGCAATAACTTTGAGAAAACCCAGTGCCATATTCTAATATGTATATTTATGAGGTTTTCTATCGATATAAATTTACATAGAGCAAGATAACCTATGCTTTTCAATACAAAGTTTTGTGACGGAGAATCTACCAGGTTTTGTTTTTATCAGATACTAATGAAGATATTCCGGTAAAATTCTCATGCACTGGTCCCTCCAAAAATGCATGTTTGAGGGGTCAGTCTTTTTCAGCTCTTTAAGTAGATCACGAATGTGGTACTTGTTACTGGAAGCACATCCTAAATTTCGGGGAAATCTGGCCTAATTGTAAATTTCCATTTATGTCTAGCCCCTGATACATTAAATTAGGTTAACGCGTAGGTTCGTGAACAAAACCTAAACAGAAGTAAATCACCTCCAAAGTATGTAGACCTCTAAGATCTAAGTCGAACGGTCAACGGACGATATATGTAGGTTGATTGTTCCAATAGATCAAATTAACCCTTATGCCTACATCGAAACAAACCTTGCACGAAACAAGTAATATTTTGTCACAGTGCTTCAATATGGTTCTACGTACATATTTCAATATAGTCATTATTCTTATTTTTTACAATACTGGGAGCATTTGGAAAATCTTGCCAGCATGGAGAAAGTTAGACACATGACACACATAATTCATAATTGCAAAATTCAAGACATAGATTTAAAAAAGGTTGAAATCTATATTGCGATATGGATCGCTCAGTGCAAAAAAAATCTTCGATTACAGCTTAGCATACATGGCCGTGCCCATTTCATTCAGCCGAGTGAAACATTTTTTTATAAATAGATGAGATGAAATGTAATGCCCTGTTTCCTATTCAATGATTGCGTCAGTTAAAATGAAGTTTGCAAGTCAACTGTAAATATTTACGATGGCAAGGTTGCTTTCACTATGTCATGCATACTAAACAGTACATGCTGACACGCAAGCTGCCACAATAACATCAAAATCCAACTGAAAGAAACTTTATATACAATTTCACAATTCATGCACCAGCAAATTGAAATCTTATGGCGTGGGTGCCCTAACTCATATATACAGTCGCCCATTAGGTTCGTGAGGTATAACAACTAAAAAAAAAAGTTCATCGGCTGGGTAGAACATTAATCCTTCAATTTTTCAAATCGTTATCATCTTAAGTTGTTAGATAGATTGGTCAAGGTTAATAGAGCTTTGGATGTGTCAACAAGACAAATGGATTTTTATCTATCCTCACTCGTGCACAGTAAAACATTTTGGGTAAAATTTTGAGTAGCTGCAAATTTCCTCTAGAGTCTAGATTATGGCATAATCACGAGTCCTCGTGGATAGGCCAGCCTTATCCAATTAAGAAATCTGATTGAATCCCTCAGCGTTTCTAAAATATTAAATGTTTACGAGTTCTGGGTTGATCAAACTTAAATATTTGCTCTGCTATCACAAGCAAGTCAAGGTTTCACTAGCAATATTCAATATTATCATGTTCTCACTCTAAATGATGTAGATCATGAAAATCGGTTTAGTATCCTTGCTAATAAACCATGGTAACGAGATAATGAAGTATTGTGGTATAAAAACTACAAAAAAAAACAGAAAATTTGGACCTTCTGGAACCTTCAGGAAAAAATCTCGTCAATCGCACCAAACGCGCCCAAATTATGACTAAAATCGAAAACAGGCACCTACAGGTACCTGAAGACACCTAAAAATACATTTCTCTGCTATTAAATATTAAGGGCTCACAATTACCTGTGTTCCAAATTTAAGACCAATCAGACAAATTTTTTCAAAGTTGTAACAGTAAAATGAATTCGGGCCCATAGGGATACTTGAGAATACATAAAAGCCTATTCAAACGTTTCCGTGAGTCCTTGGAAACCTTTTGCTATAAATTTGACTCCAATCATGTACCTGAAAATGCATAAAAGTCTATGTAAACGTTTCTAAGGGTCACAGAGAACCTCTAGGTCAAATTTGGTTACGGAGAAAGCGTTTACATTTTACAGCGAAAAACGATTTCGTTCACCCGAGGAAAATTGAAGCACCTAACTAATCAAGCCCAAAAGCTACACAGTTCACTGCTAGCTCATGACGAACCAATGCAATAAATTTGGAATCAATCCGACAAATTATAGTTGAGTTATCGCATGACAGGTGAATTTTTGGGATCCGTACATCCGAACAGACAACAAGTGCTTCACAATAAATTTTGCTACCGCAATGGTTATTAATGCAATATTAATGGGTCTAGAGGCAAACATGACGATAAGGCAAATCATTTTGCGAACGCCGTAAAGATGGATTTGGAAATGGACTTTTTGTACACAAAAGTTCCAATTCTAGTTTTTTTTAGTCTAACAATTTCCGCTCCACTCCAATAACGGTGAAGACGGGCATCAGTGATTTCTAACTTGGGAAGTCAAAAAATCTATCTCTGGGTTTACATTTACCTGGATAAAATGCGTGAATAACAAAAATGCATACAACCAGCACCAGGTTGTAACTAAAATGGTCGAAGTGCTTAAAAGCTTATCAAAAACAAACTTAAAGGAAAGAGTGGGGTGGCTACACATTTAAATTTAAAAAAGAAGGAGTGAGAAACAGAATGCAACCCGATGAACGAAATTCGTAAGTTTATGCTACAATGGACTGCTTATATTTATTTTTACAGCATCGCTCAACGTAAAAACGAGTAAACGAGCGAAACGTTATTATTATTGGTATACACGACAAATAGACCAGATGAAATGTTCAAACAAAGATTCATGGACCTTTCTTCTGATTCAAAGGATGTTGATTGTGTTGGCGCAAACAGAACTACAAAAACTTAATGCTATAAAATGCAAATAAAGGCACATACAAATTGAGAGATTACTTTATCATGAAATGTAGAGTAACATCACGATGAAAGAAATATTGTTTCTTTCCGCCTTGTAATTTACTAGGTTTTTAAAAACATGATTTCTTTATTCATTTTTAGGTTAGTATCCTGCTAACAAACTTGAATTCGTTTTAAAGTTGTGAAATCACAATCGCAAAAGCAAATTAGATTGGCCCTATGTGTTATATACGAACTACGAAATGATTCATCTACGTATTTCTCAGGTGTTTGTGCGGGTAAACAAAATGCTAACATCTAAAACCTCGACTTTGAATAGAGTTCCGTGTGTATGTTAAACAAAGAGTCTTCACCACCACCACTGTCGAAGCAACGTGACTCACATTGTGACAGATCACACCTTGTTTACGAAGGTTGCTTGTGCGGTCTTATTTCACTTCTGAAGGCTGCTTGTGTAAGTGCTATGGTCCTTCTCCTCTTTGTTCTCTCTGTGAAGTTTTCCCCATGCATAAAATTCTCTTTGAATCGAGGAATTTCCTCGCTTATTTATCTATCCAAAACTCGTCGTCGCGTCAAGTTCATAACTATTCACAAGTACATCTCCATCTAACTATGTCAAATTAGCTAGTATACGACGAACGATGTATTTTTGAGATGCTCCCGCGGAAAATCTGCCGAAAAAGTAAAGGGTGCTAATTGCCTCCATCTTCATTATGATGTCAAAAGACAAAATCCCATTTTGTAGTTACCCTATTTGTGATAAAAAATATTATTTTACCCAGGAACATCATCAGATAAAGAAATGGGCTTTCATACCATGACGTCATCTCTACTCTACTTTTGAGTACTTCGCCGAATAAAATCCATATTGTTAGTGCTAGACATATTCTCTACGGCTACGGATTTATTGCTTTCCTAGAGTATCATTTTCAGGCAAATGTTGCTGACTTCGCGTCTGGGTTTGATGTAAGCGCTACCACCACTATTGATAAAAATGACAGCTACCACAGAATATGATGGAATAGGTCAGGCGTCAACTAGGCGCTGTGTCTCTCTAGATGGAATATCCTTTAATTTGGCCATCAAACACCAGCTACCGAATTAAATATGATAAGATCCACATTTTGCTTCGACAACCGATCAGTGGGTACCTATACTAACCTAACATAATTGCTTGCGTTAACTATCCTGTTGATTACATAATCAAACAAACGGCCTAAGATAGTAACAGCAAATAACTTATCTACGCATTGTGTACAAGGATTGTATTAACCAAAGAATTCTCTAAAAACGTTTGGGTGTGATGATGTGATAAGCTCCTAGAAAGAGCTACTCCAATTGTCACATCACAAACCTAAAAGTCAAAATGCCAAAAGTGCACTTGGGTCAAAATCAATATAACTTAACTGTGAGTTCCTTCTTACTATATACTTAAACAGGATTTTTTTTAAGTTCGTCAATTTTGCAGTTTTTTAGATATTAAGATTTGAATTTTGTTTTATGTTCTCCACTGGTGAAGGATTTGCATTTGAACGTCTTATGCATATACGCGTGCAATGGTTCTCTCAAAAATACTGTTTAAGCTTGCAAAAAGTTCTATGTACGTTTTTACTCATAAATTCAACAAACTATCAGGAGAATTTTGAACTATGGTGGCAGGCATGATGGACTTATTTACACAACATATTGCAAGCTTCATCTAAAAGCACATTTTAGAAAAGGTCCTACATGTTATCAAATTTCTTGGCCTGTACAACAGCCTTTTCATGTTTAAAAGTTTCATTTGAAAGGTATCTTTACTATTGTGGGCGAACACCAGTATACGGATACTTTTATTTGTGTAGGAGGAGTTGGAGTAAAAGCTGTAAAACTAGCAAGGAGAACAGTTTTAAGTAATCTGAATAGTTTTTTTTTTCATTTTGACTCACATCAGATAACTCGTTGAGGCTGAAGCTAGCAAACATTAACCACAGGGGGTTCTCTCTCGAGTGCTTGTCGGATAAACCAGCCAGCGGGCTCATCATTCACAGCTTTTCATTATTATCAAGTTTTTCTCCAACTTTTTTATTCTGTACGAAACGAACGTAACACCTCGTTCGTTATGCATATCTAAAGCGTTCTTACATTGTAACCCATTTGGTTAGTAGAACCAGGAATACAACTTTTTATGATAAAAAATTCGCCATTCATTTCGAAAGTACAATCTTTTGTAGATATTGCTGAAGAAAATCTTCCAAAAGTGTAAGTCCTACCAGTAATGAAAGATCGTCCTCTACGCTGGAGACTTCCTCAGCAGAAAAAATGGCCAACGAAATTTTTGCATTAAGGATTTTGTGTTTTTATTGCTTCCTCTTCACTTTGTGCTTAGGTCCCGCATTGTATTTTTGAAACCATTTCCTACTAAATCATAAAAAGTAAAGGTCCACAAAAATACACTCACATCTTGAACATAATAAAATGCATACACATTCTATATGGTGACAGGTAATTTTTTTCCCAAGTTTTCTTCGAGGTCTGGATTACCTCGCCAATTTTGTTAGTTGGAATTAAACTCTTTTCAACGAGTCGGATCCTATACTTGGTCGTATTTTTGTCTATAAAACAAAATATGTTTGCATTCAATGGGCATATAAGGTAATTTTTGTCCCTTATGTGTCATCCATCAGCAACGGAACGTTACACACATTTCCTTCTGGCAACATCTTGGAAACGTTCTAAGTTTCATGTCTTTCTGGCTGCATGAAACTGTAATTTGACTTTGTGCAAATTCAAGCTCTGGAAATTTACCTCTTTAAGCATTTCATATATGTATTAAGTAAAGCATTTCTTGTATCATTGCAGATAAGTTGTTTTTATGAAGCATGGCAAACTTCGATTACTCCGTAAGGATTATATGAACATGCAATCTAACAATATATACGCACATACGACATACCCGCATCCTGAATAAAATTACACTTCAAAGAATCACCTCTCTTAAGGCGAACATTACATCTTCCTCTTAAGAAAATGAACTGAAACATGACTACCCATGTGAATACCGTGTGTAGGAGGAAAATGTATTGTAATGGTTGACACGAAATGCGTATTTTGTGCATTAGTAGATTGGTTTTTTATGGATAATGGCATTTTTATGGATATTCCTATGAAAAAGATGACATCGAAGTAGTCGTTTTAACGAATCAAGTGTCATAAGCCCAAACCTATTTTGGGAAATGGATAGCTTTAGCCTGACAAAAGTATCAACGATAAACTTAGGAATGGAATATACCATTTTGAGGTGTCACCCTAACGTATGTGTAAAATTCCGTATTAAGCCAATTTCGATCAGAATTGTGGTTTCTTCTTGCAAGTAACGAAGTAAATGTCGAAGGTGCCAATCACTCGACCTCCGTTTCACCAGTTGTCTTTTTCTATTTGCAGAGAAAATATTTTGGAACTAAGGAAACCTATGCAACGTTCAATGTCAACATGCCTTAATACAAACGAGTGTTTGATCTACCGATAAACGGCTCAGAAGATAGAACTATGGAGTTTGTCTACCATAAAAAAATGATCCATTCCGAAAAAAATTCTTAGCAATTAAAGATAGATAACCTCCTTAAATTATAATGTTGTTTAAAGGTTTTACCAAATAAAAATTTTTTAGTTACAAATATCGTCATTAAAAGTTTTAATGAAGAAGCTGAAAGTAAATCAGCAAAGAAAAGGCTAGGGAAAAAAGCAAAATGAAAAAAACAGGAAAAAAAGATTGCATTGACCAGAAAGTTTACCCCTGACCCCTGCCCTTGGGGTTGACCGATTGGGCTGAAAATGAATTAGGTTCTTGCCAGTGACCTAAGGTATCACTATAGCACGTTTCGTCCGAATCCGAAAGAACATGGCCTGTAAAGCACCCAGAGACAGACAGACAAACCCATCGATGTCATTACATAGTTCAGCTTTGTAATAAACAAGATGGGAAAAATATTAAAACTTTTTTTAGGAGGGGTAAAGAAATGTGTACCGTTTTACAGTGAAATCCTTTTTGCTATGGATCATGGGCTCTAGTTCCAAATAAAACAAGTGACCGCTCAAACTACATTGTCTCATGCATATATTTTATGGCACAAGCTTTATATTGGAAGGGATTTTTTCTTTATCTGTAGGCTACCCATGATTGTTCACGAGTTCCCACATTACATCTGCTCATATATTTGGAAAAATTTCAGCTTTTTCTCAATGTACACAAGCTTTATAAAAAAAGAGATAAATCGAAGATAACGACAGAGTGCTTATCGGCAAGGAATTCAAATACATTTTTTTTCTAGACATGAAACCAAACAGCTGTCAATTTTCATCATGCTTAACTATCCAGCATCAAAACTTTCACTTGTATCTCGTAAAACTTAGTATTAATTCAAAATCAAATATCGAAGAGAAAGATTGTCGATTGTACCTAAGATAAAAATAAAAGCTTTTAAAGCTATAAAGACGTAGCTGAACAGAAGAACAGAATAGAAGAAAAGCTTAGCAAAAAAGCTAAAGAAAAAGCTTAGCAAAAAAGCTAAAGAAAAAGCTTAGCAAAAAAGCTAAAGAAAAAGCTTAGCAAAAAAGCTAAAGAAAAAGCTT
>VICI01003191.1:0-13965 GCA_019593645.1 Akabosia matsudoensis | reverse complement strand
TTTGTTTACAAGCAAGTGGAATGTTTAAATAAACGAACAGTAATAAAAAACGACCCTATGTTAAGCGTCCAAAGATACACCAGAATACCAAATTTGAAGTTTCTAGGTGCACAAATGTGACCACCAGCCACAACACAAGGTTTTTACATTTGTGCCAATATTTCGAAACCGGTAAAATAGTTTGGCCTGAAATTTTGGAAAACTTCTTAACCAATAGACACATACAAGTGATACAATTTTCAGTTCCATACCAAACACCTTCTTGCCCCCCGTGCGTGTCGAAATGATGAAGACCTCGTCGTAAGGGAACCTGCAGGTAACTGGCATGAGCCATTATACTTATACATACATACATAGATACATACATATACATATTATAAAGGTCGTAATATCCTAAAGGTTTGACCCCTGTTGTACCCCAGGGGGTGACTTGGGGACCTGTGGTATTCGTATTTTTATGCCTCATGAGGTATCATCCCACCAAAAATTAATTACAGTTGGTCGGGCACCTAAAGCAACATGTGAAGGGCTTATATTAAGGGCTAAAAAAATATTGGAGGCTTATCCTAAGGCATATGCTAACATGGTTACCAAGTTGATGCTTTAAACGTTGAGCCGTTCGGGAGATTTAAAGTTTGTAATATCTTAATGTTTGACACCCTGTGAGACTTCAGGCGGATGACTTGGTGACTTAAGCTTCGGGTATTTTAAATGTCTCATATAGAAGTATCATCCTACCAAAAATGAACCAACTTTGTAAGCAAAAAATTTTGGGGCACCTGCAGGAACCTGAAAAGGGCTTATTAAAAGGGCTCAAAAGTTCATATGTTCTTTCTTGGGGTTATACTAATGTCCCCGCAATGTTTCTTGCCCAATCGGTTGGAGCATGTAGGCTACAGACATGGAAGGGAGTCCCGGAACCACGAAGAGGCGTACAGACGGGATCGACGACCATGATTAGCCTCATGAACTATGAAGCTATTGCCCCGCATACCATGAAGCATGAAGCTGAAAGCATACCAGAGAAGGAAATTTAAAAAACCAAAATAAAAAGAAACAGGGAAGGGAAGTCATTGTCTGAAAGGCTCAGTTACGCGAAACGCAAATTGAAAAATACGGTTATCTACCCTGTCTGTGCTTATTTAAACAACAGTCACCTATTAAGATATCACGCTTTGATGTGGCTACTTTCACTTTCATCCAGACAACCTTATGCGAACCTAGACACTTTCTCTGTGATCCTTCGAAGAAGAACTCTAGTACTTTTGGCCTCTGTACAAAATAGTCTCCCTCTGAATTCCCATTCTCAGAATTCTTGGCTATTCTACCACAAATACACGATATAGCGAATGAGTGATATACTTGATATAAAATACTAATTCGAGTGGTTTGTAGTCTGATTACGCTCAAACTGAAAATTTCAAGAACAATTATTTCAGCAGTGGAGTTTCAGTAACATGCTTGGGTGGGAGAATTACTATTCACAATTGAGAATTGGGCACAAAGATTAGCTTCCCGACAAATTGTAAGCAACTGCTCATAGGTAACGTTGGTTTGATTTACCTCTGTTAACATCTCATTTTGAATTCTTTATGTACGCCCACTCTAGAGATCCACATTAGCTTTTTGCCACCAATTCTAGAATATAAAAAATCCGGTCAAACTAAGTCCGCTTCAGAATCGTTCCGTCTCTTTGTAACGATGAGCCAGGAAAGGTAGTAGACTTTCTTCCGTTGAATCCGCGTGATAGAATCTCGCGCAAAGCCTTACGAAACTTGCTTCCACTAACGCAGTACAAGAAAAAGTTTACTGCAAAGTTGGTGTTGAACAACATATTTGCCCATGGCTGCAATGCTTGAAGAAAATCTTGCCGTTGTTCTCGTAAGACGCTGCCCGTTGTAACCTGTACGACAGTTTAAAATATAAAATCATTCATTTTATTCAAGAACGTGATCATGGTGATCAATTTTCAGTTCAGTGTAGTTTGGAAAGTCATCAAATCCGCTCATACGTATTGCATCATGAAACATTAGATACTAAGCTTTCATTCAATCATGATAGAAATAAAATACGTGCTCTTTATCGGTTTGAACAAACTAGAATGATTCTTTCAAGTGAAACCTAGTTGCATCAAAGTGAAGAAGTTTTCTTGGAAATGCTAAAGATGCTACTTCAATAGAAACTGCCACCCTGAGATTATGTTTTGCACGTAAGTACAACTCTGGGGAACGAGAGCTTAAAAGTTGTTCCAAGATTTATGTTTGATGACGGTCTAGTTTCGTCTTGAAATGGCATACAGAAAATCATACCTGGATGAACTGTGTGCACCGAATAGCATGAAGGGGTAAATTAAGGGCCAAAAATACTGTTGATACTAACAACAGCATTTTCGTTACCCGCATTTCGGCAGGGTTGGGTTGTTGACTTTCATTTAAATGCCGTCGGCACACAGAAGCTCTTTTAGCACAAGTCAGACGTTTCCTTGATGATCCAGGGATTTCCTCATTATCGGTTCTTTTGCTTCTTTTTCCATCAAGCTCATCCTTGGATAATTTGTCAGCTTCCGTTTTTTTCAGGGATTTCTTTCCAGAAAAGATTCGTTTGGGAGAGTCATCAGCTTTCGAAGCACACCGTTTTGCTGATGCTGCTCTTGCAGGGAAAGATGGAGCAATATTTTTCCGTAGGCTTAAGAACCGTCTTACAGAAACGGCTATGCGTATGTTGAAGAAGGTGATGAGCATGAAGGGAATGATAAGAGTAACAGCACTGTCAATATAATTAGCAATTTCGGATATTTTAAAGTACTCGTCGGGTACTGTGCACACATAATTTACTTCCGAATCGGTTGAATCCTTTGGGAAATCAAATGTGTTATTACAATTGCATGCTTGTGTTGTTTGCTTTGGCCTCTTCTCAACAACAACCTTCGCGATAATCCAAGCATACGAAAAGATTAAAAGTGCGGTTGAGACGACTCCTAAAATAAACTTTTTTGCATTTGAGATGGTACATACACGAGATTTTGCGAAGGGAAAGTTTACGGCAATATAGCGTTCCAGGGAGAAACCCACTGTGAGATAGACGCTAACAAAGCAAGTAACTTGTCCGAGGTACATGACAAGAGGGCATGTCAAGTAGGATGTAATGATTCCACCGTGAATGGTTTCTAACCAGACAGCAAAAAGATTTAAGAGAAACCCGCTGTCACTGACAGCTAATGCTGAGAGATAGTAAGATGAAGAGTTTTGGCGATATTTGGAGTCGAAGCAGAAGACAATGAGTGACAAGGAGTTTCCAAAGATACCGAGAAGACAGAGAAATGGGGTGTAAAACTTGTCAAATTGCATTCCAGCCTGGAGTAATCTGTTCAAGAAGGTTCAAGAAAAAAAAAAGAAAAAGGGTGAGCATAAAATTCAATTGGTTTAAATACTTTTTTGAATCACATACTTCATTTTGAATCATTTTGAATGAGGCTTTGACAACAAAATTAGAACGTAATGATGAAGTTTGGCAAGGAGGAATTCACACGATTTGGACAGCTTTTAAACTTTTAGGCGGATAGAATAGAGAATTCTGCTTGATATGCATTAAAACCAAACATCATAGTCGCCATGAAAAATGAAAGTCGAAACTAATCCTAAATAACTTTGCATCAAAGGACCTGAGTTCTGTTTTTTGCAAACGAAAATTTCTTCACAATTCTTGGTTGGACCGGCTTTTCGGTTGCAAGAATTCAGCGCATGTGCCTTTGACCGAGTGGCGAAAATTAGGAAAAAATGTTTTTTTTCTCACTAACCCCTTGCTACTAGGACGTTCTAGAGATTAGGTTGCTATTCCATACTTCGGATATTCTTTTCCTTAAAAAACTTACTTTTCTCCGAGTGTGTCATCCTCGATTTGGGAGAACTCGTCCGTGAGTAAACTCTCATTGTTTGTATCGTTAGACTCAAATTGTGAATGTATATTCATCTCGGGATGTGTACTCCACCAAACTTAGTCCAGGATGTTCATCTGATGACTGGGTCGAAATAGTTTTTGAACCAGACCACTCGAGACCACGTCACCAGAAAGCATTTAACTGATAGCACAAATTCGAGACCTTTACTTTGCTCCGGAATCTTGGAACATCACACAAGCTAAGTAGTTCTTAATCTAGGCTTCTCCTGTTCAGAGACGTAAATAGATTTTATATCGATTCGATTGTCCTGGTCATGGCTGACCGCTCAATGTTACTTCTAAATCGCGCTTGTCCTTCGACCATTTTAAAGTTTTTGCGGTTGCATAAAATCTTGTTTACAACGATAAGGAGAGTAAACTTGTATGCACCTATTACATGTACTTTATTCTATCTGCAGCAATTTGAATTAAAGACAAGGCCCTAGACTTGGCCTGTTGATTCGGTTCAAGTTGAAATACGACTGAAGCCAACTTCTCGCATCGAAGTATCTATTTACCTGAACTAATTGAAGAAAAGGCCCTAGACTTGGCCTGTTGATTCGGTTCAAGTTGAAATACGACTGAAGCCAACTTCTCGCATCGAAGTATCTATTTACCTGAACATGTTTGTGCTCCAAAAATAAGAGGAAGGAAAGTAAAAAGTAAAACCACTTTCACTCCAGTCCCAACGTTGCGCCAGCATGAAGTTTTTCACCCATGCTGTTTCTTCTCGATCAACATGAAATAGATTCTTTCACATAATCGCTTTTGTGATTTTGATACTAAAGAAATTCTAGCGTCCTGATTCCGATTCTAGCAAACAGCATATTGAGGCAGAGTTGAAGGTTTGAGGCTGTATAAGGTCGACGAAATGATCATACTTAATCCTCAATTTGGAAAATGGGGATATTGTTAATTTGTGAAAATAAAAACCCATGGTCCAAGTGAAACTCAATTTTGGATCAAACTATTAGTTTACGTTCATCTAGGAATTTGAAGCGCTTATCACTATCTTGACATTAACGATACACAGGTTACGTGGGTTTAAAGGTTGACATATGCATTAATATGTCAGCAGCTGTATACGTTGTGGGAAAAAAATCTCGATCAACATGAAATAGATTCTTTCGCATAATCGCTTTTGTGATTTTGATACTAAAGAAATTCTAGCGTCCTGATTCCGATTCTAGCAAACAGCAAATTGAGGCAGAATTGAAGGTTTGAGGCTGTATAAGGTTGACGAAATGATCATACTTAATCCTCAATTTGGAAAATGCCGAAAATGGGGATATTGTTCATTTGTGAAAGTAAAAATCCATGGTCCATGTGAAGCTCAATTTTGGATCAAACTATTAGTTTACGTTCATCTAGGAATTTGAAGCGCTTATCACCATCTTGACATTAACGATACACAGGTTACGTGGGTTTAAAGGTTGACATATGCATTAATATGTCAGCAGCTGTATACGTTGTGGGAAAAAAGGCTTCTAGCCGAGAAGGGGAAACGTCGGATAAAGATCGTAAGAAAAATTATTTATGTATTTGTTTTTAAGTTGCCTGAAGATTTGGGTGGATTTGTGTTACTTATTATTTTATTGGGTGGGAAGGACAAACTTTCGTTACAGTGTAATGTCTGAGTATCCAAAAGAAGCGAAAATACGTAGTAATTTTTGCTATGCAAATGATATTCTGAATTCCTGAGTTTTTCATATTACTACTAGTCCCTTTGGTACATACAGCGTACACATATTTCTTCAAAATGGACACTGTTGTAATTACCACTTAAGCTTTTATAAGGGTACATTTTTTATTTCGTTTCTTTCTTTTTATTTTCTTTTTCTTCGCTGTTGCAATGCNATTTCTTCAAAATGGACACTGTTGTAATTACCACTTAAGCTTTTATAAGGGTACATTTTTTATTTCGTTTCTTTCTTTTTATTTTCTTTTTCTTCGCTGTTGCAATGCCGTTGTTGATTGTGATTATATTGCACGAACTACGGACGGAATTCATTCCATCGAATACACAAATGGCACAATACCGAGCTTTTCACTTTTTCACATTCGCAGAATGTGAAAAGCACTGTGGATTTCATACACTCACTCATTGTCAGGCAAGGCAGTTCTGTTTCCGCTTCCATTAACAATTGAGATTGTTAAAGTGTTCTCGTTGGCGATCGAGATTGCAACGAATCGGACGGAAGTGAATATGCATATTAGATCCGAAAATGCTCTTAATATACGCACTGATGAATCTTGTTTACTTCTGCGTTTATTTTTCTACTAGCTTAAGAGCGAGCACGATAATACATGTTCCACAATTTACGTTATGGCAGATTCTTATACCGTAATAGTTTATACAGTATTTGTAAGATATTATAAGCACAATAGTTCGGCCAACGACCGGATTATGCTGGAAAAATATTATCAAACCGTCCAGGTGGTAACGTTGGTAATGGGTTTTCCTGGGCAACGAGACGTTTTTATGCAAAATTTTCCCACATTGTCAAAGAATTGTGTAGTTGGGCATTCCGTCAGCGCATAACCCCAGTAATTTCCTCTCCCTTGGCAATTTGCAAGAATGCAGGTATAGTACTGGAATAAAAACATCATCTTAACATGTCACGTTCGAACGGATTTTTCTAAACACGTACCGCCAAAGATGCTACCTGTCTGCAGTCCACAGGGTTTACATTAGATTCTCCGTCCTTGGTGCAGTTCCAATTAGGCTCGATTTTAGGTGGACACTCGTCTTCACATGAGCCCAAGACGCACTGTAGTTTGACTGCGTCGAAATATGAATCTTCCTTACATTTCTGTTCATGAAGTTTCCAGCGGCCAGCCGTTTTATTGCACACTGTATGTTTACCACTTCATCAAAATTAGAAAACCGGTCGATTTATTAGGATAAACTTATTAACTTACAGTAATACTTGGTGCAGTCCTCAACATGTGGAAGCTGATCATTTTTATGTTTACATTGCACAGCCCTCCCAGGTACCTGTGTTACACTTGTAGTTGCCGATATATAAGCAACGTAACTGACAAACAATGTAACGCAAATGAATTTGAAATCGTGCCTGTTCATTTTACCAAGACACAATTTAAAACAGCTCGATGTATGAATAAGATATAACATAAATTTAGATATTTTGTATTGGTATGTGCGTCATTATGAAGCTTTTGTAGTCTCATGAAATGACAACTCTAGATAGGATCACTTTATTGCCCTATTGTTACTTACTGCTTGATATTTCTCATACTAAAACACAAAGCGTTAAGACGCACAATGGAGTTAGGGTGACGATCTCTGCAGTACGTAATGCGGTATGTTTTTTTTACCAGAAAGTCAGGAAGCAGGGCCGAAGCCGAAAGAACAGCGTCTCAAACAAAACTTTGTTCTGCAAAGCTAAGCCACAAAACACCACAAATTTATCATCTAGATGGAAAAACCTTTGCACGTACGTATGTATTTGACTCGACAAGTAAATTCCATTTTGTTTCTAATATGCATCAAGGTGCATCAAGATAAACGACGGGAAATGTTAACTGAATCCTGACAACATACATTCTTCCTCTTTTTGAAACTATTTGTTACTCGTAGCCAACAATTTTAAGTTTTTGGAGTCGGATTGCATATGTAATCAAGGATAAACTGTTCCCAGCTTTTTAGCGCAAGGGCTTTATGATTTTTCCTGTTGACAAATGAGAGACGTTCGTTGTGCTGTTTTCGAGAATTGAATGAAGACTAATAAGACTTTGATAAACTGCTACAACCTCTTCCTTTTCGTATTGCCCCACTCCTGCAAGACTTAAAGACGCGACAAGTCCATTTGTAGCAAGACAATTTGTGTAGTACAAATAACACTCGTTGTTGCTGTAAACATTTTCCTCGTTATTATAAAAGATCCGCACAAGTGAATTCCAGGGGGATGTGAGAAGTTATTGATCATTTGCTCAAAACGATACATCTAAAAATTAAAATTAAAACAGCTTGATTGCTTGGTTTCCGGGTCTTAGGTACGGATTAAGTTTTAGTGATGAAGTTTCTCATCCATAATTGATAATATGCATACCGCCCAACTACACGGAACGTGAGGATGCTCTGAAACCACCTTGCTAATTTTTGTTGATGAAATATTCACCTGGGAAGCTGAATAAATTAGAACAAATATTCGTACGATAAAGTACAGAAAGGACGTGTACTGGTAGACAGAACTTTTGGCATTTTTTTCGTAAGGATCCAGCCACTGATATACCTATAGAAATTAGAGTCACAAAATATAAGGGAAAAAGTAGTTGTAGAGTAAATAATTTACATGATTCCACCCACTTACGCTTATAATGACAGTCATTATGTTTACCAAGAGGCTTGTTGCAATCAAAGGTGATAAGAATTGGCTTGCACGATTGGTAAGGTGTTTCAAACGTAAGTACTCGTGGTGAAAATATTCCCATAAATCTGAGTTCTCGTGCACTGTAACGCAGCACTCTCGAGATGGATTTGGGGGTTGTGGGGCTTTTCGATTCTGAAGAGATGCTTCAATAGAAGTGGCTAATGTTTTGAAAGCCTCATCAAGGCCATCCACATATTAAAACAGCAACCACGTTCCCGTAACAAATTGCTAAAGTAGCCATTTTAATTATCACGTAGAGAACTGACATAAGAACCGGGTTGTATGGAATGTAGTAGGCTATTTGTTTAAAGTCGACTAAATACATTTTATGCAAAAGCGAAGAAAAATAAGTAGATGATGAAGATATAGGAAGGTCACGTTTGTGGCCCATGAAGAAAACCTGATATCCCGTGTTGTTTAAGCGAACGTCATAAGTGAAAGTTTCCACTGCAGTTAAAAGCATCATGACAGAGGTAAAAATTAGCCCTTTGAATCTATTCCACGAGCATGAAAATTTATGCGCTTGTAGCCATGCAGATTGTTGAGCGGTCGATCCGTAAATAGGACCAGTCGTCAGCTTAAAATTGAGTGTTGAGTGGAGCAGCTCTAGAAACTCGCCCGATTTCAATAAAAAGAAGATATACCTGCAAAGATAAGCTGAAGTGATGACAAAATGAAATCCTCATTTCCATAATAAAAATCTAAAGTTGTCAAGATTACAGAAATGCACACTGCCCCAAATACAAAGGCCAAAAGCCTCGGAGCAACTTAAGCGTGGTTGCAGAGAAAAAATTGGTCTCCTGGCCTTGAGAATCTATCACCACTAGAATACAATTGAAGACCAGCACGGATGTCACAAACAGGGCTTTAAGCTTTTTTAAAATGCTTCTATAAAAAGGAAATCCATCAATCAGATCCGTCAGATTTTAAGTTATTCTTTTGATAAAAAATAGTTTATATCTGCAACACTAGCTTACACTATGCTAGAGGCATCCTGTTTGCAGTTTCGATGGAGACATGTTAGAGGTATACCGAGGGGAAGACTGAGACAGTTTCCCAAAAAACAAACAAAACTGAAAGTTGATGGGAATCGCATATTCAGCTTTTTGCAGCGACTTATCGAAAACTTTAAAATTCTGTTGGAAAGACACAGCACCCTTAAAATCGTTACCTAAGACTGGCAACTGAAGGACAACTCCATGAGTTTTTTTTTTCAATAAAATTAGAGTTTGTGTAAAGTGTACAAACAGAAGCCATTTTCCTTTGGGCGTGTGATTTTTCAGTAAAAAAAGTTCATGTCATTTATTGATTAATTTAGTTTATTCAAATTACTTTAGCTGTTTAAAATGGTAAATGGGATGGCAATCCCATCAATATGGTACTAAGCAAAATATGCATTCACTTTTTGTACGAGTAAAAGAACTTTCGTCTGGCTACAGTCCTACCCCTACTCATTGGATATGGACATTCCCCAAGTACGCAAGTTTCCGTTTTCCAGCTAAAATAAAAGCCCTCGTCACATTGTCCGTGAACAGGCCCTTTGCATCCATCCATGAACCACCAAAATCTCGTACAGTCTTCAGAGTCTTTCACGCGATGATCCCAAGAAAAGTCACACTTGGGTATACCTGCCCAGTCAGGGTCTTGTGGACAAGTCCAAGTAGTAACACACTTTCGTTCCTTCTGGTAAAACTTTTGTTTTAATGGACATCGGTGCTTGGTCACATACGTCTCGCCTTTTTTATTTTTCCGGCATTTATAGAACTGTGGAGCATAAAAAATAAAGCTTCAAGTGAAAGTGTTTCTTCCTACAGTGCAGTTTTTTATTTCTTACTATATTTGCAATCATCAGGTAGAACGTTTGTATCGCCAATTTTCGCACATTCAAAACCCTCAGGCAATTTAGATGAAGTGCTGTTTGCCGAGGTGCTGTTTGACGCGGTGCTGTTTCCAGCGCCAGTTGTGGTACTATTTCCACCAGCAGTAGTCGTAGTAATTCGGAGTTTCAGTGGTGGTTGTAGGTGAAGTACTGGCTGTGTCATTGGATGAATGTGTGGTGTTGGCCGTAGTACTGTTCACTGCTGTAACGTTTGAAGCCACAGTCGCATTTCGAAGACCTTGAGGGCATTGCGGTGCTACTTCGCATTTCTGCTTTTTCGCATTATAAAACTTTCCTTCTGGGCAATCGATGGTTAAGTATCCCCAGTAATCTACTCTGCGTCCGCAGTAACCGACTTTCTCGCAAGCATAATACTGCATTAACAACATATCCATTTTAGAAAGCGAAATTTTAGATAAGCCTCCGCTTTCTTTCTTACTTTCAAACCGACTTTCTACCCACCTTTTTACAATCAGAAGGGTGTGGGAAGTAATCTCCATTGTACAAACACTTATGATCTGATACTTCGGGCAAACAGTATTGTCCTCTAAATCGGCTGGTTGTACAGCGCTCTAACTCTACGTCATAGCATTGTCCTGTCACGCAGGTTCGTTCTAATGCATGCCATTCTTTATGGTCTCTGCTGCAAACTACACCATCGAAATTAATTAGTAACCCTGAATTGAAGATATTATTGCCAATATTCGTAATATTGCTAGGATTACCTAGATATTTATGACATCCGTCCGGGTGCGGAAATTTTTCTCCCACAAATCTACATGGAATTTCACTTAGTTCAAAACGCACTGATGGACAAACATTTGTTGCGTAGCACATTTTTAGTCCTGGGTGGTACAATTGACCCTCTGGACATGACACTGAAAAATGGCAAACTCTTGGATGGATGAATGGGTGGTTTCCAGGACACGGACCGCAATAGTAGTACTTTGAACAGTCGGTTGGATTCGGCATAGATTCTCTGTAGGCTCCACATGGCAAGTTTGATGGCTCATCATCGTACGCAGTGTAATCTAGGTCAAGGTGGTCATAGCAATATGCACAGTGGAATACACTCCAAAAAAAGAAAATCGCCTTCGGAAACATTATCGCTTTGATAATGAAACTGGGACAGTTTCTCGCCAAGACGTTGCAGTTGGTGAAGATTTATCGTCTCAACTCCCATACTAATCAGTGATGTAACCAAATTATCGATAAAAGTATTATCACTACGATGATGCACAAGACAATGACAATCTTTTGTCTTGATTGAAGTATTGCGGTGCTCCTTGTGGATGATAGCTGTGCAATCAAGACAGACCAAACACGAACACTAGCCGCATATAGCTGATATAGGACGGATGACCCTACCATTATTCCATTAACCTGGACAATTAAATTTCCCATGTTTAACTCTGTTTTCTTACCTACAAATGTTTAGAAGTAGGGAAAGTTTTGGCAAGTGCTATGCGGAAATAATTTAGAAGACTAACAATAACAATCGATGACTATATGAAACTATGATAGTGTATTATGGCGACGTATATTCATGTATTGGCAAATGAATTTGATCAAACAAAGAATTTTCGTCCAAGGTTATATGCGTCAATTTAATTTATCCCTGGTAAATACATTGAATTGATAGCATGCAAGTGTCGCAAGGCCCAATATAATTAATGCTATTAAAAAGTCCCTCTACTTCGTGTTGAAATCATTATTCTTCTTGTTCTAGGGGTAATTTCATCGTTGACCTTCGATTTACATAACCGTGTTTCTTCTTCTTATGAGAGGTGAGTGAAAATCGCTGATTGAAGCTATCTCCACAAGTTTCACACACAAACGGTCGTTCTTTTGTGTGAGTCAACAGATGTTCATCCAAATATCTTTTAATTGTAAACGCCTTCGGGCAGTGCTCACATTTAAATTTCTTTTCTCCGTGTAGTTTTTTGTGCTTTATCAAAAGTATCATTGTATTGAAGGAACTGCTGCACACATCGCATTGATAGTTGCGCTCATCTAAATGTGCTTCCTCGTGCTGGATCAAAAATTGCTTGGTTTTTAGCTCTGCACTGCAAATCGAACATTTCCATCTTTGGTTGTTGTGTACTTTGTTCACATGCTGTTTCAGACCACAAACCGACGAAAACGTTACTTCCGGATCTTTGCATATGTCGCACTTAAACGGTTCTTTTCCATGAACAGTAATTTCATGACTAAGTAATGTAGCCTTCGATTTGAATTTTTCTGGACAAGAGCCGCACAAAATGAACTTTGAGGCTCCCGTTTGTAATTTCTTCGCATGAATATGCTCCAATTTATGTTTCCTTAGCAACTTCATATCAAAGAAGGTGTTTTCACATCCCGCAAACGGACATTTCAGCTGAACATCAGTTTTTTTATGGTATTCGTATAGATGTTGAACTAGTGATGGGTAAGTATGGTATTTGACAAGAATCATTTCAGGTTCAGTACACAAGTCGCATTTGAACTGCTGGGCCTTAGAATGATATCGTAAGTGCAGCACCAACTTATAATAAGAGTCATAGGACCAGTCGCAGAACGTACAATGGTATATTTCCTCACAGTGAGATTGCAAATGTTCCTTCATGTCTATCACCGACAGTAGTAATCCACAAAAGTCACATTTCCGCTTTCTTGTTGAATGATTTTGTAAGTGAAATATATACGACAGTTCATATGAAAATTTTTTGCCACAGTTCGGCTGCACACATTCGTGCGGTTTTTCGCCCTTGAATTCTTCCTCGTGGATTCTTAAGTGTTGTTCCATCGCATAAGATCTTTTAGTATTGAATCGATTACATATCAAACATTTTGAAGTGCCATTTTGATAAGAATTGATAAATATTGAGGAGTCCTTCGCTTCCATTTTCAATAATAATTTTTCAGCGTCCGAAATACGTAAAGCAGCTGCCTTCTCCAAACCTTTAGGAGGATACTTCTTTTGTCGCTTCAAGGCTACTTTTAGAAGTGCTTCTTTCTTTTTTCTGTGTTGCTTTGGTGCACGCTCACTATTTAATGAATGGTCGACTCTGTCATGGACTTTAACCTCATTCAGAGCAAGTAATGTCTTTTTGCGCTCTGGCAATCGACATTTAACGATGAGATCTTCCATGTTATGTGCCTCAGAGAGATGCTCGTACAACAGATTCCTCGTTGCATATCGTCGAAATGTAGATTCAGTGTCGGTGCATAATTGACAAAATAGATCAGCTTGGGAATGGTAAGATCTCTCATGAAACAACATCTCTGCAAGAAAATTTTTTAAAAAACTTAAAATGATACTCAAGTTCAAACTGCTACCAGCATTTTTGGTTGAAAAAAGGTTGATTCTATGTACCTACCTTCAAACTTTCCGAAAGCTATCTCACACAATTGGCACTGATACACTTTCTCGTAATGCAACTTCAAATGCTCATTCATTTCCAACAAGGGTAAATGTGCGTCGCAATTCTCGCACATCCTGTACCGTCCACAATGATTTTGCAGATGATATATGAAACTTTGTTGATTCGTAAAAGCTGCAGCACATGATGCCTGCGGACAGAAATAGGTTTTTTCATCTGCTTCGTGCACCCTCAAGTGCTGCATGATTGCATAAAACCTTTGATGCTTGAACTTGCAAGTTAAACAAACAAAAAACGGGTGGTGAGTTTTTTTCAAAACTGCCAAGACGTCCTTTGAAGTTTCTTCTGACTCCATCTTAGCTAGCATTTTTTCCGCTTCATTTCGAATTTTGGA
>VICI01003190.1:0-13967 GCA_019593645.1 Akabosia matsudoensis | reverse complement strand
GACCCAAATGTAACTCCCCACAGGGCTGTTTGCAATATCAACGTCTGGCAAGATTATCTTTTTTTCTCATCCAATGATATTCACTTTCAACTTCCTTCGGCAAAGAAAGCATGTCACATTCGCGGAATTTTAGAGGAAGAGAAATCCCAACAGAATTTTCAAATTAAGAAAAAGGAAAAGAAAGTTCCTCGAGAGAAAGTAGTATTTTAATTTGAATGGGCAGCACTCTGAATATGTACTCTTTTTTGTGTAATGTACAACTATCATTATCCTTTTATTTGTCTGCACTACTTAAAAAAATAGTACAATTTCATTTTCTGCGCAAATGGGCAAATCTAGATTGTAGATTATACTTTAAAATGATCAAGGACAGCATAAATAGCATGCATATGCATACATATTACATATATAACTACATTTCAGTATAATATAATTATTTATGTCACAGCTGAATGCTAAATTAAATAATCTTGTTACATAAAAAGTACCAACTTTTGTGAAAAAAATGCGAACTTTGCCAAAACCTTTATGAGATGCTCTGTAAAGCAATTATGCTTGTTGGCTATAACTCTCATTGATTCAGCTTGTTGGCTATAACTCTCATTGATTCAGCTTGAGTCAGGTATATGTTATATAGCATTCAAACAGGCAACAGAGTATGTTATATAGTGCATATAAGCTTAGATAGAGAAGTAAATAATGACTTAGTTGGATCGTGATATCTGTTGTTTATTGAATTCTCAACAAATCATCAACCATGCTCAAATTGATGGTTAGATTGGAAAACGAAAGGGAAAATGAGACTAACTTGCGACTTTTCTCTTTCTTGTTAACTTTTTCTACCCGTGTTTGAAGACGTGAATATATACAAAAGAGTCTACGGAACTGGTATAAAATTAGTTTCTCCCTTGACTTTTGCAGATTACTTTTACTTCTGTGTATCATAATACAAGGGAAATTTGCTCATTTATGGGGTCATGGATAAATTGGATGTATACTCATGAAGAAAACTGGTAAAATGTTTATTTTTATAGTATGAGAAAGAGAAGACAAGGTTGTAATTAAGATTTCCTCTCCAGCTAGCTTCAACATGAGCATATTAAAAAGGGAAAGTTCGTAGAACCTGTGGTTTACGTCACAAAACGCTTTCTCCATAGTATGAATTGAGTACTGGGAAAAGTTAGTTTACTAAAAGAAGCTTCCTTCAGAATTTCCCTTTTTATCGGGTACAATTTTCTTTCTCTTTTAGATGTGTCGAGTGTACACGTGTACTATAGAATTTAATTCAAAATAATGCTTTCCTTTACAAACTTCACTTTACCTGGTGCCTGGTTTTATGTTATAGCTAACAAGGAGGGAGATTCATTAAAATTGGAAAATCGGAAATATAAGTAGCATTTTTACCGCAACTTACAAATATTTCTGTAAAAATTTTGACTTTGTCCTTTAGTCTCCTACTTTCTCCATACTACTGTGTATGCGTACGAGCATTATTACTGCCAAAATAGGTATACTCAAATGGTCTCAGAAAATAATGGATTGTTTGTGCATCCTGAATACATGTTCGTTTTGATTATGCAAATGCATAACCTGTCGTTAAAACAAGATATAGCAAAAGTGTTATTCTTTTCTGCATGCGATAATCAGGTTTTATTCCAGTGAAATCGCATTCTTTGTTTCCGTTCGTCATTATTACCTTGTTAGTTGTAGTAGCCATACAACGAAATAAATTTGTATTGTTCGTGGTCATATTGTATGTATGTAATACTTTTTTTATAACCTTATATTACAGCTTTATAAACCTTTATTGGGACAAACAGTATTTATATCACGTAGCCTCCATGAAAATGTAAATAGCCATTCATTATCACTATCTGGCTACTGGCCTTTCACCTTCTCTACTTTCTTGAATGCATACATATAATATGCCTAGATACACGCAAATATAAACGCCTAACATTTTCACCTTATCTATCGGGAAACACAAAACCACGGCTAAGGAGCACAAGTGGAAAGTCCGTTTTTTGTGTGTTTTCGTGACCTAAATCAAATGATACACTTTTGTCATGAATACGAATACTGCTTCTTCAGTCAATGCGTACATTATAATGACTAGTTCGTGTTACTTTTGCAAAGTAAAAAAAATACTCTCGATTTTTACACACAACATTCGTTTCTGTTCTCATTTTTTTTGCTCCAGCCATCCAGAAAAAATCTATAAATATTATCAACTTTGTACAGCTAATGGTGCTTGAATCTATAGACGTTGAGAGAAGGACTAAAAATCACTGTATTTTTCCTGAATACGTGAGACAAACTATGTGGTATGAAAGTTGAAAGCTCCCTATGCATGTACCTAGCTATAGGCAAGAGGGTTATTTTAGTTAGAAAGTTTGTTTATAAGCTTATAAGGGCTGAAAAACAGGTAAAAAGGCAAGATTCTTTGTCTACAAGCGAACGCGCTACTAAAAATGTTGTATAGACAAGGCTTTTACGTTCAACTGTATCACAGGAAGTTAAAATTGCCAATGCTGCATGAAGTGGAGCATTTTTTTTTCTATTGCTTTCACTTTTCGACCTACCTTGGTGGTATACATGCGAGTTAGTTGTTTTTCTATGAAGATTGTGGTGGCAAAAAGCAAACAAGCTTTCGTTTTATGGTTAGTTACTTTACTAATGTAGCAATCAAGACGGCCGACTTGTCTCAGGTACGGTCAACACGCTCCATCCTACTCGATTCTATACAACTTGCACGCAATGAACCGTTAATTTTTTGTCCTAGTCGCTGGCCAATTTGGAGTGGTGTGTGAATATGTAGTACCACGTTATTCAGACGATTCGCTTCATTTACTGCCATGTCCACGAGAGGTAGTCCCTCGAGTATTTTCTATTATTCACACAGGTGTGTACTCAGTGTACGGCCAATCTATTGCCGAGAGAAAGTTGACGAAAAAAATGAAGCGACAAGATAAACTGATAGTTGGATAAAAAAGATGATACTGCTATAGAAAGTATATAAAAAGTATATTATTAAGCTATGTGATACTGCTTTCATTTATTTTCTCATACAAGCTTTACAAGCACAATCTTATTATTACATTATCCTCTTCATCCATCTTTTCAAGCTGGTAAATTGGCGAGTCAATTTACTGCTAAAAAAGCAATGAGCAAAAATGTTCTCGAGAACAGCAAATTATAAAAGTGAAAGAAAGCTTGGGATGAAAAATGTACTCATTCGGGAATCCCAGGAAGCGGCGCTTGTTATCCTGACATTTTAGGATTTTACTTCTAGTTTTGGTGAAAGCGAATGATATTTTTTGTGCCTTGGAGTGGAGATGAAGTAACTCGAGGTTATGGGTGTTTGATGGACAACAGAAAAAAAATACACATGAAAGAAAGTTACATTTACTATTTTCACTAATGATTGGTTTTTATCTCGTCACAAACGATAAATGCCAATACAATCAAAAAGATATAATAAACTGGTATACTTATCATCAAGTGTAAGATGTATTAGTGGGCTTTTCCCAGTACATCAGCTCCAACCGTATCTCTGTCTCTGTCCAGTACAAACGAGGAGCGAAATGGATTGTTTATAGGGTCATAAATAAGCTACATATGGTAAACTACATGTCAAAAAGGCTTTCAGACTTGGGATGAGTTTTGCGGGATTTTCTCGCAAGAGTTGTTATTTTCTCTCCGCTCAAGTATTTGGCAGGGTGAAAGGATCAAGGGAAGAAGATCGAGGTCATGTAATATCTTTAAAAAAAAGATTATAAGTTTGGGATTGGTTTTCGTTTTCCTGTACAAATAACCGTCCAACCACAGAATGCAATGCAATGTGATTAGTATAATGGCAAACTGCACACCTTGAATATTACGTAGGGTATAGTTATTCTCTAAGCGATACAATCGATAAACTTCCCTTTCTATTCCCGCAACAATTATTTTAACATCTTTGACACGCGACTTCCTCTAGGACTTCCATCGGTTGTGTGTAGGTAAGAACTGTTCATAAACGGGTAAAAGCCGTTCAGTAATGTAATTTGCTGCGTCTGCAAAAAAATAGTAAAAAATAGTATCAGTAGTTAAAATACGCTTATGTACAATGCTAGTTTCGTTTGTAGTATTATGCATGATAGAAATTTCATGATGCTACATAAAAACGCGGAGAAATATCGACTATCACAATTGGTTTATGTTTGAAGCAGTGCATAGAGGTATATTGTTCTCAAACGTTTCTAATAAAGATGCATGTTTGTTTGACGTTGTTTCAGGTCCTACAATATCCGGGAATGTACCGCCTGTTGAGATAACTGAAGAACCACCCTCAGATGACCAAACCGTTAATAATAGCGAACCCCAAGAGGAACAAAATGAAGAATCTGTACCTGAGCCCAGTAGTGACAATGGAGAAGTGGATGTCAAGATGGGCGAAGATGATAACGAGGAAACAAAGACTGGCGAAGGAGACGCCTCAGAACAATCACCTGAAGAGGCTTCTGATACTGGCGGTGAGGGAAACAATGAAAAAACGGAAAATGAACCGCCAGCAGAGCCAGCAGAGGACACTCCAGAAAATGATCAGGCATCCGGTTCAAATGAAAACAATACAGAGACTGACGAGAGCGGAGGAGATAGCGCCCCTGTGGGTGAAAACAACAGCAGCCCAGAGGAGACAACTCAAGGACCTGGCACAGAAGAGACTGTTGATGCAGACGCATCAGATAATAAGAATGAGAGCACTGGGGAGGAAAATAATGAGTTGGAAAATTCTCCTGAACAAGATCCTGCATCATCTCCTAGAGTGCCTACACCAACGGCACCGACGGAGAACGAGCTGGATACCAATACAAATGACGAGCCATCTAAATGCGACATTGAATCTGGAGAAAATAACACACCCGGTAATTCCTCGCCACTGGCTGCATCCATACAAAATGATGCCACTGAGCCAAACTGCGAAACTCAGGATGAGAATGATGAGTCTAGTAATGCTACAGGAAACGGGAATGACGACGGTGCTACAAGCGGAACAGGAGAAAGCACAGCAGTTGACTCGGCAAGGAATGAAAATGATCCTGAGACAGCAAGAATGGAGAGTCCAGAGAGGATCATCCCACCAGATGAGATTGTTGGTGAGGAGATTGAGGACGCACAGCAGAAAAAATCGGAGAGGGAGGGAAGCAGTAAAGGTGAAAGGAGTAGTAGTAGACGCAGTCAGAGAAGTACAACTTCATCAGCTAAAACAATTATCAGCGGAGGAGCCAGTAGGAACGGCAGTGCTAAACTTAATAATGCTGGTGACGGAGATGCGACAGAGAATGACAGCGGACAGGGAAGAGACTATGACACGACTTCTGCTTCTGAAGAGACAGATAGTGGGGTTGTCGTTGTCAAAGAGAATGGCAACGGACTACCCAAAGCCGACGATAATGAGATTGTCGAGGGAACTAGTGGTGGAGATGGTGGATGCAGTAGTTCATACGACGGAGCTACTAACCATACCACCACCTCTCCGACCCCGGCAATCAAGGAACGTCGTAAGGGTCTGTTTGGTTAACCGTAAGTTGTCCAGTTTACTCTGCCCGTAGTTGTTTACTTTCCTGAGGTAATGCGGCACTCAATTTAGTGAAAATATCCTCTAACATCTTAGCCTCTAGCGGGATGCACATAAGAAAAGTTCCCGACAAGCGAGAAGTATTTTTGGGGATACTCCCATAAACTTCTTATGATTTATGCATTTGAACAACCTTCCTTTTTTAGATAATAGCCACGTATACCGAAAATTGCATTCTTGCTAGATAGAAACAAATAATGAATAAACCAGGAATAAACCAGCAAGCAAGCGCAAAAGAACCGTCTCCTAATGAATATTTTTTACCCGTTGTAAGACATATTTATAGAGTGGAAAGTTCAAGGAAAGAAAATTTAATGCATGCAAGTCTGCAAGTAGCTTCCGACTGAACACGTAAAGCTATTTGTACACGCACGTTACATATAATGAATATGCAACGTCCTTAACCATTGAATTGAATCTTTTGCTTTTTCCTTATTGGGAATACTTTTTTTTCAACTATTTAAAACAGCTTTTGACTGTGTATTGGCGGCCACCGCCGCGAGCTGAGTTGTTTAGTCCATTTTTTCCTTCACGATTGGTTCCATGAAGACTCTCTCTATGTAATGTATCCAAAATCAGTCCTTGAGAAAGTGAATACCTGACATTTGCATCAAACTAATTTGCTACGTTCGTGCTTGTGCTTGGTACTTTTAGAAATGACCACCTACAGTCGAGCGTACAGGGGTCCAGAACTCTATTCAATGGAACCTGTACCATTTTTAACATGGGGCCGATGTTACATACATCGGATAACGTTTTTCGCAAAACTCTACGAAAATATGCCGTGCGATTCAAGCGCACAGAATCGAAGTTTGAGTGCGATTGTTTTTTAAGCAGCGTTTTCAGCAATTACAGCGCTTCTTTTGCTTCTGTGAAGGCGTAGTAAATGAACATTTGACTTTTAAGAACACAAAGGCATGTAGCGTTAATATATCAGAGGCATATGATACCTCTTTATCATTTTATGGATCATGTTGAATTCGTATGAGTTGTAATCAACTTGAGAATTTATTTATAGCAATTTTACACTATGAGATAGTTCCAAATAATTATGCTCTAGTAATATTCAATGCTTCTGTTATCCAAGTAAGGTTTGTAAAATTACCGGGCTTCAATTTTACTCACTCCAGGAGAAGACCGCAATAATCAAAGGAACAAGCGATGTATTTCGCGTTTTCTTCACTAATCCTGGGTTTAAGGTTAGGTTATTTCGCGAAAACGCCATCAGTAAAAGCAAATTCCTCTGTGACTGTGCTTCCCTTGACTTTCATTGCTCATTGTTATTGTTATATGCATAATACAGTGACTGTATGCCTTTAAGTGACTGTATGCCTTTAAGTGACTATATGACGCAAATTTTTACCTTATTTGCTTACCTGATTAAGTATGACTATAATCATTGCATTAGTAAACATTGTCTAACGAGAACTCTATAGAATTAAAAGCCATTACAAACGAAATACCCATGCATACACCAAAATAGGCTTTAAAACATGATAAGTATCGCATCCATTATGGCAGCCTTATGTCCATCAGTAAATTCCTTACGCTGAGTGAATAAAAAATCAAACTTCTTTCAAAAATCTCAAATACTGTCAACTGTGCAAACAAACGAACCTTTTCATGATGACTCAGCAAAGTATTTGCACATTTTAGATCTCTCTTGGTCACTACTTTCTCTGTCAACGAGGCTACATCCGTGTGCAGCACTGATGTTTGAAAATGGAAGTGAAAATCAACGACATGAGAACTAACTATTTATTTGGATTAATGGGATTTCTAGCTGTCGTATGTATAATCTATAGTCACGTGCAGTAACGGTATTTCATAGTTCATCTAGCTGAATGAAACCTTACTTTGCAATATCTCTCCGGCAATAATAATGTTTCCAGTTCTTAGTTTAAGTACAACTACAAACTAGTATGCCCGTAGCTGCTTTCGCTAAACGATAAAAAATACGATGCTCCTCGTATAGCCTTTAAAATGAGCAATTCGACTCAGAGAATCCTCATAAAAACTGTATTATCAATAAAAATATACGTGTGCTTTGGGATATAATGGTAAAAGTGCTGAAACGGCTATTGATGGACGAGCTCAGCCCTGTTTTCCTTTCCAGCCTTAACTTGTACACAATATCCCGCCGGGTTTCCAGATCCTCACAAATAAACCCGGAATGTGAGGGAAATTACTCTGCAAAAACGTTCATTTTTCTTAATAACTGTGATACTCAGCGGAAATTGGTGGGAGTGAGATGATACCGTTGTAGAACTCTATGTATGTTTGTGGTGTGTAATGGTTCTTTGTAATGCGCGTCGACTATAGTTCAAGCGTCTTTTGCGTTGTTTTTTTGAAAAGTTTTGTAGAAAAACGCAGTCCTTATATTATTCTCCTAATGATGCATCTGTTGGTAATCTGATATTGGTGTTATGTATGGCATTCTGAAACACATCGTTCTAATAAACAACAGACAAAAAATATGAAATATGCAAGGGAACTGGTGAAATGACATGCATGTTTATGTGCTTAGTAGCACTAGCGCTGCGATTCTGCAAGGTCGTAAATAATGAAAATCTACTATTCTTTTCATCCTCCTGTGTAGACAGCTTTCTCGTCCAAATGTAAGTGATATTAGGTGAAAGCTGTTTTCATACCTTGTAGTACCACTGCCAACCCGTGCATAACTCATCATCAGTGGTTTACGACAGGTATGTATTCCCAAATTGATGGCGTGTATTGGGCGAGAGTTTTTTACTAACAGCTTTTTATCAGCAGATAGGGAATTTATTTAAAATATCAGCTGAAATATTTCCCGTATCGTTTCACAAAGTAATATCGTGTGGTATTAATGGATAGCCATTAAAAGTTTACTGATTTCCTTGTAAATGATGATACATTTTGCATGGGAAGGGGACAGTTCTTTCTGTACCAGGGTTTATATTATTTTCTCTCGTTCATCTAAGTAGCGAAAATCGTGCTGGTGATGGTACTGTTGGCTTGTTATAGGTACAAATTGGAGATCACACCGGAAAACTCTATGGGCGAGCTTGATGGACCGAATATCCTATGCATGCTTCGCGTTAAAAAAAAAATATTTATGTAGGATGTGAAAATCTGTAAACACTTTTATTACAGCAATAATCGTTCATTTATGTACAGTATGTATATGCAATGCTCGTCATGTTTTATGAAACTCGTCTGTCAATAGGATTAGGCATTTGAAGCAAATTGTTTTTACGCACACAGGGATTAATAAAAGTTTACCGTAGAGCTTAGAATTATAGTCTACCGCTACCCATAATTATAGACTACCTTAAAAAAAGGAGCATGATCTCCCATGATAATACTTTTGAGTTAGTTTAACAAAATAAGGCTGTCCGTCACTACGCATTAATTACATAAATGCAACTCAGAAGTTTCATTTTTTGTAGTACTTCATCTCGCGACTTCGCGAGGACTCGCGTCAAGTCCTACAGACATACCCAAGCGGTACATGTTAAGTAGATAACCATTTCTTAAACTCCTATCGTACAGCAAGTTCCAAAAATACTCATAGTAGCCAGGCTGGACAGCTAAGTTCAAAAGTCTTGCTCATGCAGTCTCTGGTGCCCTCCTTCTTGTAAACTTTCCCTAATTGCGTTAGTCGTCTGGGAGCGCCTTAGTATTTAAATTGATTTGGCAGCAATTCCAAAAAATTAACTTTCATGTCTTTGAATCTCAAGCTGAATGTTATCCCTACAAAATTATTTCATGATTGGATTCATGGAACTTGTCTAGATTAAGAGGAAGCCATAAGTGAATTTTCCAAGAAAAAGTGAGGTCTCTCCCACTCTTACATATAGTTAGCTTTTTATCTACTCTCCTCGTTTTGCTCTAGATATGACTTTCAACTTTACGAATGAAATTATCGGATACTCCACTTTCTTTCATTAGGTTTCACACTCTCATTCCGTATCTCCATAACTTTATCTGTGAAAACACTGAATCACGTAGGATTCCTTCTGGAGTGCACATAGAAGACGTTTTTATCTCTTTGTGTTCCTTTCACCCTTGGTCCATTCTCCCATTTCTCTCTAGTCCTTCCAACTGTCCTAGTTTAGAGAGTGGGAGCAGCATGAATCAAGTTTTCTCATGGCGTATAAGTTTATTTTTTTGCTCCCATTGGGAATTCGGGATCAGAGATGTAACGCACGAATAAACTGCGCAAGAATAAGTAGCAAACATGACTGTCATTGTCTCGTGCATTGCAATCACCATTAGATTAGTAACAGCTATAAATATTCTCGCAACCATGATGCCGTCACATACCAAGCCAACTTTCTATCTCCTGCTTTCTCCTGCAACTATTCTGCACCAACATAAATTTCTCGCACTCCTTTTCCTCGTTGTATCTCAATACCATAGATTCTGGTGGTGATTTCATATTTGCAGGAGCTCAATGAAAATTACAGAATATTATTACTCGGGCTCATTGTCAGTCCGAGGTGTTTGTATTGCCAACATTGGAAACGGTATTCGCTTGGCATTTGCATATAAAAACCTCGTACTTGACTCAGCTCCAAAGGTAGCTTTTGGTCTGGGTATTCAAATAATTTCACCTCAACTAAGCAATTTCACTCGAGCAAGATATTTCCATCGACGACATCGTTACTCTACGAGCAAGTCAGTAACGAAAATTGTTATTGTTATGTAAAGTGGCACACTTGAACTTGCAGGATGAACATGTTTGTAGTTTTGTTAGCAATAGACGCGCATCTCTGTACCTTTTGAAGGTGTACTGCTGACTCAGGGAAAGCAAGTGAAAGAGATGTATGTGCTGGTCTCTGTTACGGAGAATAGTAGCCAAGCCCGAGAAAATAAATCCTGTCGTGTTTTATCCCAGCGGTTCGAGTGCGGTTTCGACCGATTCAATACTAAAAAGTTTAGGTTTTTTGAAAAGCCCGTTGTACCATTGGTTTGTAGTGTGCACCAAGTAGTATCTGCCCACTTCCTAGGAAAATCATCTATCTATTGCATTTTCGTGTGTAAAAAATCTCGCAGGATATTCACTTCAGGGACAATTCTTTTTCTTCTTTTCTTACGGTAAAAGGATCTGGCACAAGCAAACAAGGAAGCGTACAAAACTTGTAATTTAAATCAAGCTGTAAGGAAAAGTTGCCTATGTTGAGGAAACTAGAACGTGCAAATGAAAACTTGTAAGGCCAAATGTTGGGAATCCAATGTTCGACGCTTGAGAGATAGCAATAGAGAAATATCTAAAGGAGAAAAACTTTCCGTCTGCAACGGAAAACGGAATTTCTGCCGTGTAAATTAATATCCAGTGGCCAATGGAAAGCTTGAATTCTAGGTAAGCTATAGAAGGCAATAGTTTGATGAATGAAAACTAAAAGCTTGCCTCATCCTCGTACATGTGCAGTGATTCTAGGCAATACAATAATCTTGGTATCATTTAGATTCTCCAAGATTAAATTATAGTTGCAGTGCAACTGATTCCCCCACGTTTAGGCACATGGGCCACCCATGTAGATAGAATGAAGCGTAAAGCAACTTAAAACCAGAGCAGGGTATATTTATACAACGACGAGAAAGCTCTATTGTGTACATAATGCATCATGAGCGGATCCCGGTGTGTACGTCATCACAATATTGAATCACAATATGTATCCGATATAGACCTTTGAAAAGGACACAAAACGAAGATCATTACGCTGAAGACTACGTATTCATTTACTGAACACAATGGAGTTGTCTCTCCGACTGGTTAAGTAAATTACGGGGCTTCTCTTTCCCATTCAGGCTGAATTTGCTACGTGTACAGATCGAGACAAATGAGGTGAGGGCAGAGAGTTACGTATTTTCTGTACAGGTTACGTCGACATTATATAAAAGTCGGTTTATTCTCGACACTAAAGCTAGTTTTCGTAAATTATATACAAGGATTTGTAGTTTCCGTCTCAGTCTCAATAAAGACTCTACCTCTATGTACTTGAAAAGTTGTTGGCTTCAGAGCTAAATAATATTCAACAGATCCGGCTTATAATTCTCATCTCATTTTAGTTGACAAGCTTGACAACGACGCTACGGAAAAGGGGAAACACAAAAACTGCCTCCATGTAAGCCCCCTTTACGACCTCTGACTAGAATCATAACACAGAGGAGATAGCCAAAAGTGTTGTTACGAGAAAGTAAGATTTTTTTTTTGCATTTTATGGTTCCAGCCCATTGTATCGTCACCGTTCCCATTAGATTCGCTCAGGAGCTCATTTCTGATTTTACTCAGAGTACGGAGTACAAGACAGTTATGATAATAACATCAAAGACCTAACGAGGAAACAAAAATGTATTCACATCATTAAATTTTTTTTTATAAGTGAAAGTGGCATGATCGCAGGAAGAGCATGTAGAGTGCAGCCCTGTTAAATACAGACAAGACAATGCCAACCGAAAGAATTACTTTCTCTTTTGTTTTTACTTTCCATCTCTTCTTATAGCTGCGCTTCATATTCAGCTTTGCAACTTTAAAAATACCAGCACGAGATTTTAAGCCATGAGCCAGGAAAGTCAAGCGCAAGCGGAGGAAAAACACTTGAGAAGAAAAACGAGGGCAGGACCATAGACGCGGCTCACAGGTCCACACCAACCGCTGGGTTAATGTGGGCCTTGTCATGATACTTTTCACTGACCGCGAAAGAAATCTTTGTGTTTCGCTTCTCACATTTGATGCCTATAGCTTAGAGGGTTTCGGGACAGAAAACAACTAATATACAATCTGGACGACAATGAATAACTGTTAACTTAAAATTAGGTCTTTTATACATAATTCGGTAAAACATAGATGAATATGTGAACTGATCCCGGATAGACATCTATGGTGCATGCATGTATTTTATACGGATAACTTGTTATCATGAAATCATATTACACGTTCCACTGAGTTCCTGACTCATTTGTTATTTTCAGCTTGACAGGTTGTACCCAAAGAGTGATCTGAAGGCTTGAATAGTTTTTTTTCTTCCAGCTCAGCTGCATTGAAGCAGCTACTTTTTGAGTTTTAAGCTTTCAATGTACAGCTATAGTTGCTGGCTGACAGTATTGTAGTTTTTATCAAAAAAAAAGTATGAAGATCAAGTAGTCGGAAAACGAACCGGGTATATGCTTCCTTCTGCTTCTTCAATGGAACATACATTCTAACTTGGCTACTGCATACATTTTTGGAAGGACTACTTTCATTTAAGAATAGAAGATCTATTCAGTAGCGATTCTACTTGCGTCATACGTTGCTGGAAATTCTAGTTGAATATATTTACATTTTTTCCTAAGAGCTGTTTTATTTTTACAACTGAACGAATTTAAATGGAAAAAGGTGGACGCGACATGCGGATAAAAAACGAGTACTATATTTTATGTTTCTATTATTACTATTCGTTCAAACAGCCGCTCAAATGGAAGTACATTCGGAACAAGATCACAAGCCGTATCGGAAAAAATAAATGTTAGGGAAAGAATATAGACTCACTTGACATTTTATACTTATGTATTCTTCCACGCAATTGCCAATTACTGCAACTTGAGGTGAAAAAAACAACTACTGACAGACTCAGGAGTTGAAGATATAAATAATCCTTCATTCAACTGCCAGATGTAACCTTAATTTTGTAAAATGTCGAACATAAAATATCTTCTTCCAAATAACTTTAGTGTGTATATCACATCAATTGAATGGACAAAAACCCTGTATCCGGCAAATATTTAAAAAATTACAATTAGTTATATGATGACATATCATATAAAGCTACGCCATGTCTTCAACATTAAAGTAAAGATTCTATGAGAGCATTTGAATTTACAATAAAAGCTTTTAAAGCTGTAAAGACGTAGCTGAACGGCAAGAGTCCAGTCAAAAGCTAAAGAAAAATCTTTTAGAAACAAAGCTAAAGAAAAAGCTTAGCATAAAAGGAAAAAAACTAAGGAAAAGAGACAGCATTGAATAGCCCTAGTTGAGATTTTTCTAATGATATCCACTTTTCAATACACAAACCTGAAAGTCGTCCGAAATCTTGAGCTCAATGCAAAAGTTTGACCTTTGATACTGCTTAACAGTTGTGACAGAAATCGAAAAGAACCACACCGTTAGTCTGTTCTCAATGAGGGCTTTCAAATGATACCTCGCATGCCATAAATAAATTTAAAAGAAAAAGTTGACCCTTGACCCCGGCCCTGAAGGTCGACCAATTTGGCTCAAAATCAATAGGGATCTTAGTTAGGGTCCAAAGTGAAGTATCTTTCTCTATGCTAATGAAAGATAGCTTACTACAACAACAATTAGTTTAACTGGTTTATTAAACTTTAA
>VICI01003189.1:0-13968 GCA_019593645.1 Akabosia matsudoensis | reverse complement strand
TGTAATCTTCCATGCTCAACACGTGCGTCCATATTGATTAAGTTAATTGACTCGTCTGCGCTCCCTGCTGCGACATACTTGCCCAGTGTAGTTATCGCCCGTACACTTTTCGTCTGCGAATGATTAGTGAAACTCATCGACAGAGAATATTTCTGGACAATCAAAACACGACCAACGATAAAATTTGTTAATCACATTAAATCATCATTGAAAATGTTGCGAATAGAACAAAACAAACTTTAAAAATACCTTTTTAGTTTCGTCTAAGCCAAGCTTGTAACCTAAAATAAATTCCTCATAGGTTCCTACAATAACCTCCACCTCGTCGACGATGGCAGAGTCGTCCTCCGCCATGATGAGATGAAACTGAACTGAAAACAAGTGCTTATCAGTGGGTAAAAAATGGAATCTTTCTGACCCCAGGAGAGACAAATTCTATTTTTATCGATCAGACACCAAAATCCAAGCAGAAGCACGCTGCGATCACTGCGCTGAGACTGAGCAGCTTTTCGTGCTCGCAGCACTCGGATTCCACGAGTGAAGGCGTACACATGCGGGGCAAAGTGAGATTTTCGTTGTAAACATATACACATGTAAACAGCTGAGAAATGTCAATGCAGATGTTTTTCATGTGTGATGTTTTGTCACTTCACGGCTACTTGAGGATTTTGAAATCAAGATAAGATTAATTTTAATTGAAGTTTAGTGAAGAAAGGATTTGTGGTCAATGTCCGACAATGGCGTTACAAGGTCCAGGAGATTTTAGGGAAGAAGACGGTGTGTACCTGAACTTATGCCCGGATCCAATACGATTTGAGCCGGTGTCAAAAGTGACGAACGTGTTTTACGATGAAGCAAATCAACAGGTAGATAACTATTTAATTAAAGATAATATATTCATGCCAAGGTTGACGGACGGTTATTTCAGTTTTACATTAATTTACTAAAATTTTCAGGTTTTTACGGTTAGGTCGGGTGGGGCATCGGGTGTTGTGGTCAAGGGGAGGAGAGAGAGTTTGAATTGTACGTTCCGGATGGAAGATAAAGGGGCGGTGCTGTCAATTAAGTTTTCGCCAGACCAAAAGATTCTTGCAGTTCAAAGGTCGCCACATTCTGTTGTAAGATTACAAATATAAATCAAGGTGTCCCGAAAACGATTCAAGCCGACTTGAACATGACTGATCCATTTCTGTGTAATGCTTTTGGCAGGAGTTTATGAACTTTTTCTCAGGAACAGAAAATTTGCAAGAGTATTCGCAAACTTGCAAGAGTAAGAATGCCACTATTCTGGGATTCATTTGGATTTCCGGCAATGAAATACTGTTTGTAACCAAAGTAGGAGTTGAATTGTTCCAGGTATTCCCTAATTCGACCCTGTACAATTCAATGATATAATTTTGAGTTGGATGAAAAGTAATTGAAAATCTATCTAGGTTTATCCTGAAAAACGGAGTTTGAAATATCTGAAAGGGGTTTCGGTATATATCGACTGGTTCCTTCACTCAGTGGAAAATAATATTCTTGTTGTATCATCTCCTGGTGGAGTTATTCAGCCATTTCAAATTAAACCTGGGAACATTTACAAATTCCAGAAACTAGATGGTAAGAGGGGGACTTATTCTTGGTTTTAAATCGTGATGCTACTGAAATTTAGGAAACCAATCATGTAACTGTATGATGCATTTTAGTTGATCAAACTACGACTACACCACAACGGGAAAGGTTAAACGAACGTGATATGTCAATTGTGTCGTTGTACAATCAGACTGCAGTATTAGTCCTTCGCCATAAGCCTAAAAGTTCCACATGCAGTGGGGCGGAAATCGATGTCTACCCACTCAACAGGTGAATATCGTTGTAATTGGCTGGAACTGGAAGTAAAAGTATACGTTTAATTTTATTCATTTGATTCTTACATGGTTTCCAGAGATAAACCCACCTCTAAGTCACATGTACTAAAATTGGAAACAAGCGGTTGTTTTGCAATAAATGTAATTGACAATTTGATCATTGTCCATCATCAAGCATCGAAGGTATGATTAAAGAGCTTTAATTCACTAGTAAAGAAGCGATGAGGGGTACAATATGAAGTTTTGTTCGTTTTTAAGGCTTCGATGCTTTTTGATGTGCGGCTAAGTGGAGCCTATGATGGCTATGCGACATACCACATGTCAGTGGTCGTGCCAATGCCAATAAAACAATTCAAATTGAAGCTTCCAACGGCTTCCACATCTGTAGCTGACAACTCAGAAATGCCATGCGAACTTTGTGAGTGAAATGTAGTATGTGAATTGTTTGGACATTAAATTTTAGATATCATATTAATGACTGGTGTATATGTGTGATCTTCCGATACAGATTCTGTGAACTGGGTTGTATTTCCCCCGAATGTTATCATAGACGCCAAGTTGGGATGTCTCTGGTTTCTCCAACTAAATCTCAGTTCTATTCAAAGCTTAATGCCAGACAAAATCAGACTTGTGGAATTTTTGCTTCAAAGAACACAAGGAAAACGGCAACTTTTGCAGCTGCTACAAAGTAACGTGCTCGCACCCACCTCTACTGATTTAGACTTGGTTGGTGGAGTTTTTGACAAGTTGAATGAGAATTATCAAAGCTTTCTGGATGTGGAGATGCAGAATCAGGTGAGTTGTCTTACTTCAACTCATGCAACAAAGCATACTTACAATAATTTTCGACAATTTTCGTAGATGTCACTTCCGGTTAGTGGAAAGACAGATGTTCTTGTTCCGAAAGGAAGCATTTTGGTTGACCAACAGGATCTGTACACAAATATATTTTCTAATTTCCCAAACAATGATCAAGTCACAGACCGATACATTATATTTGTATTGACTGAATACATCCGGTCCCTGACACAGTACAGAATTCCAGTTCAACACTACATTTATGAATTGGTCATCCACGCAATGGTAAGGCAGAAGGCCTTCTACCAACTTCATCAGTTCTTACAGAACTACGTTGTAAATGATTCTAAGCATTTAGTAAGTGGCTTTCTATCCTTATGCAACTTTGTATGTAGTTCAGCTTATCAAGTCTTTGTGTGTTCTCCAGGCTTGCCTTCTGTTATCTCTGGAGGGCGAGTACCCAGCTGCATACCAGTTAGCTTTGGATATGCTGAAAAGGCTCTCGAATGCCAATGATCTAATCGTAGAAGTCCTGATTAATAAGCAAAAAATAATTCCAGCTTTGCGGTAAGACATTTTGAATTTCCGTCTCACACTATGAACACTTTCTAAACGTTGTTACTCTCACTATAGGTTTGTACAAAGTTGTGAAAGGACTGATTCTATATCTGCAAGAAAATTTCTGGATGCTGCTATGAGGCAGGAGGATAAATCTGTATTTTACGCTGTATATAAATTTTTCGAAGAAAGAAACTTACGTTTGCGTGGAGTGCCTACCTTTGAACCAAGTGAACTCTGTGATCTTTACGTCCAACATTTCCAGCACTTGTTTGGCAAAACCACAGCATGTGCAAATGTGTTTGTAGAGTCATAATCATAAGCCTTCGTTTAAGGATCACTTTTGACTAAGCCTTAATAAAATGTCTACAAAACACCTATTATACATTTTTCGGCTGAAAGAAAGTTACAGACAAGACACATTTTGTGTGGTGGAATGGCGAAGAATGTTTTATTCACTCATGCGTGTACATATTACTTTTCAATCGTATATTTTAACAAACAATTTTAATAGATACCAAATGCGCTATCCAAACCGAACACTTTTACCGAAAAGAAATAACCCTTAAAGTAACGCGTTACTTGTTTTACTACGGTTAAATTAATTTTCTTTAGCTTATAAATTTAAACGAAATAAATATTGCAAAAACGAGAAGAAAACGTACTCAATTAATTATAATACTGCATCTTGTGATGCCGATGACGAATTATCCTGGTTTTTCAGAACTGTTGTATAAACGACACTTCCTTTTCGAACTCTTCTTACTTCGTTCAAATTATAAAATTGCTAGATGTTTACTAGTACCAACGCTTATGTTTCGTGACAGGTGACATGACTCAATTGCTAAGCATTGACAGTAGTTTTTTGAACCTTCTTTTAACACAATGGAATATTTACCTTTGACTAAATACTTTGTCTCAAAATGGCATGTACAACCATTCATTTATACAGCATAAGATTCAAACAAAATTGCCATAGCTTCTCTAGTGATTATCAATTAGGAACTCGACAATAATGTGCACCAATATTTTGTAATCTGTACTACGCATGGAAGCTTAACAGTTGTCCTCAGGTTGTAATTAAGAGCTGGATTTTTTAATTAACAATTTTTTTTATATATTTCTCGCCATCTCGTTTCGATTATTTCTCACATAATATTAATTTTACACAAGCGATTTTCGATATTATGTACATAAAAATCAATTGCGTATTGAACATTGAAATCATCCAACACACGCATTTTCATACTCAATTTCCATTGAATTGAAAGCTTTAGAAATATTATGTTAAAGGGCTAATAATTACAATAATATATTAGTGATCGTAGTAGTTGATTAGTAAACATTCATTATGGCACGGAAATAATTACTGTTACCAAATTTAATATCATTTATGCGGCTGGCTAAAGAATTAAAATTCAATTCCTTCATCCACAAGTGTTTGAAAAGGGCTTAAATTACATGTGAAAAGAATTTTACATTTCTGAAGACATCTACCTGTCCCAACTCACAACTTATCGTTCTTTGAATTTTGACATGACGCATGACGCGTAAGTATCATTCTGCGTTTTTATGATACTACAAGAAATCATAACTTTGAGAAGCTGTTATGGTGTTAGGAATCCTGCGCTTTAGGATATTTCGTATCTGAGTAGAATCATAATACGCAACTAAATACAAGCAAAAATCGGTTGTAGTCAAATACAATAAACGAAATTATTATTTTTGATTATACAAATACTATTTAAAACGCCAACTCAGTTACAGTCGCAATAAAACATTTAATTAGTCAATTTTAATTTTATCGAAGACATCACTCAGACCAGCTATGCCTTTACGATGCAACTTCATGATTTCATCTTTCAATTAAACTTAATCTTATAAAAAATTGCCACATATGGCATATCAGTGTTGAAGAATGCTTCGAAACTTAGTGGACATGAGAAGATGACAAGTGTAAACCAAGTTACGTTTAATTACATAATGTTGAAAGCAATAACTATCATAGCACAAGAGGGTGAGTGATTTCACTTTGCAGGAGTTGGAGACGGAGATCCTTCTTTGGCTTCGATCTCTTTTTCCTTTATATCCAGTTTCTCCTTGAATGCGGCTACATAGCCGGAACCATCAGGCACATCCTTTCGGCCTTCGATTCCCCGACCTTTTCCAGTAGAATCGAAACGTTCTTTATGAGAACCAGTGTATTTAGATGTGTCCGTAAGCCGATCCACTACATTGCAGTGGGCAGCTCTTGTGGCAGAAGAAAGGCCTGGTGGTCCACAAAGAGACAGCTTATCCAACAATTCTTGAGGCTCCATTTTCTTGGACTTGGCCAGTTCTTCAACGTACTTTTTGAAGTCTTCAAATGTTATCTTTTTGGCTGTCCTGTAAGTCATTTAAAACGATATTCGTAAATACAATGAACCAACAAATGGTATGAAGCATGATATGTAAACTTACTTAAATAGTTTCTTGAAGCAAATTGACGTATCAGTTGTTGTTATCTTTTTTCCATCGATAACTTTCGCTTGTTTCATCCATTTGTCACAATTAGACAATGTTATATGCTTCCCATCCTCCTCTTTGTTGCCAAATCTAGAGAACGCGGTAAATTGGTCACGCAGCGTCGTAGGTTTTGCATCCCCGCTTCCTCCAGCCGAGTCTCCCATCTTAAACACACAACACAAAATAAATTCAAAATACACCGAATAAACTTGAGAACTTCGTAGTTGAAATGTGCTAAAGTCCTAAACCTTTTAATCATGCATATTTTTTAGAAATGCAAAAACTACAATGGTCCGCGAGCTATGTAATCAAAATACTGAATTGAAATGATTGGATTGGACAACTTGCTGTGATACTGAAACCCGAAAAGTAGTATGTTGTCCCATTTCGAAATTAAGATTTATGGTACTACACAAACACGTCATCGCGTTTCTTTTGTCTTACGTCCAATCAATTTAAATTAAGGCTACTTAATAATGACAAGCATACTATCACCTTTATTTTTATGACACCATTAAAATTTGAAATTTCACTCATTCTCGCAAACAGTGGTGGTACTACTAACAGACATCCAGACATGCTACTAAAGACCTTCGTTTCTCGAAAGGATCCATTGTTGAACTCACCATGAAAAAATTTCTCCAGTGAACTCTTTTACTACGAAATTTCTTTATATACGCCAGCCTGTCTGTTTCGTTTTTTGTAATATGACTTAACTTCCAGTACAATTTGATTTGAGAACCAGTAACTGTAACAAATTCAAATTTCTTTAGTAAACTCCAATGATTGTTTTTACCATTGTCAAAATCGTTTGAACATGAACGGTACGTGAATGTACAGGACAATTTCGTCGTGTACACAAATGGGATAGATGTCCAATACTTCCCCACATAGGAGTGTTGTTCGTTGTTTCAAACAAAGGTAAGTCCAATCAGCCAGGCCTGATTAGTAATTTCAAAGTAGCTAAAAAATGAGAGCAATAAGATGATCTCCTGTAACTAACCGTGCTTCCGTTACTTTGTCTAAAACTCAACTGACTAGGACCTTTTTCCATCTTACTTGCAATCGATCGTTTTGTTAGAGGATTTCGTTCAAAAAACTTTTCAGCCCAACCCAAATTAAAGAGCAACAATTAAAGTGTTCCAAAAAGACCTTATACCCAATTATTAACAAGCCGTCTCATCAATCTAAAAAAGGGTAGTAATAAAAACGACTCCTAATTTTATGCAAAAAAAAACTCTTTATGCAAATGTTTGTATGAAACACTCAATCTACGTGATATTTGATTGATGTGAATGTGAGAGTTTGAATTATTACTTTTTTTCAAAACTTTCGTTGGCTGCAGCCCTGTGTCAGTTAATAAACGACTTTGTTTAATACTCAACCTTCCCCGGGCCAATTTACACAGACAGTGTGTTGTTGGAACTGATGGGCTAGTAGTGGCTAAAGGTGCAAACTAGTTATTAAATCAAAGAGGAAGACGCACCTCTCTCGTTTACTTGATTGGGAATTTCAACTATCTGCTAACATGCAGTCTCTGAAGTTTACACAAAATATCGTTTAGGCACAGACGCTAAAAACAGATTGCGCTCGTCATGCATTGAGGCAATAATAGCAGACCCCCAAAAATATGCCCATTCAAGTAATGATCATGAACATTATTACTGCCACTCTTCCTCAGATCTCATATAAAAACGCTGATGCTATCAGACAGGCAGATTTGCCGGGATGTTTTTTTTTTTTTTTTTTTTTTTTTGTAAAACTATGAAACATGTTATTTAACAAGTGCATTTTAGATATGACAAATGACTGAAAGCATATTGTTAAAACTTCCCTAAAAAGTATTCTTATTATGCTTTAAAAACGGATTATACGACAAAAAACTAATCACCAGCCGTGCCTATTGTTTAGCATGCGTAACTTATATTCAATGTCACAGAGTCTGGTATTATTTGTGCTATAGGTGAAAGATCATGGTATGTTTTTTTACTACATATTTGCAATTACAATGACTAGGCAAGATGTACAGCAGAGGTTGTACGAGTAAATAAATATGTAGTGCCGGTGGTGCCCATTATATAATATTTTTGATGAACGTGCGCGTGGACTAGTGTGCAGAATTACTGCAACTGATGGTTTAATTTCTTTTCAAGGTTTGATATTTGCATGGATTCTCTCGTATCTTTGCAAGCATGGCTTTTAAAACAAGTTGAATAAGCCTCCGGACGAATGATAATAGCTACAAATCAACATTAACATGAGATCATAACGCGACATAACATTCATGGAGCTTTTTGCGAAAGCAAATAGCTTCAAGATAATGAATGAGAGCAATAATATTTTGCTGTGCGCTCTGTTGCAAACAAAAGAATTGAAGTTCATGTACTACAACAAGTGGGGATGCCGAGCGCTTTCGTTATTTTCAACTACCACAAGCGAGAACATGGAAGTGATAATTTGTGCAAATAAATTCTGATAATGTTCTCTAGCTACTGTCATGTCTAGTACATTAAGATTAGCAGTGGGCGGTGAAACAAAAATGACGTAATGGTGGATTGCCAAGTCAGTGATGCTTCAGAAAGCCATCTTCATAAAAATTTAGTGCTTTGAATTTTAATGGAAAGAGAAAATGTTCATTGGATGTAGCATCACTGGAAAACTTCTGTAATTACTCGTTTGATGTAGTCAGAAAGTAATTTGCCGCAGACGAATACATCATGCGAAACCTTCAAAAGCTCACTTGCAACTGAGCAAAGTTGAAAGTAAATATATTATGTAGAGTCGACTGGTTGTTTGTACAAGAAAGTTATGAAGCTCTCTTAAGTTATTTTCGAGTAAAAATGACATAATTCATAATTTTTATCTATGCATGAACGGAATCAGTAGATGATATAGTCTATAGCAGTAATCTTACATCTGAGGGTGCAGTAATATTGTTGAGCAGGAATAGCATTGATCTGCAGCTATTAACGCGTCGTTTTCGAAAACGTTTGGTTTCATTTCTATCGATTCATTCTTGAAGCAGTCCATTTTACTTGATCATGATCCTTATTATTCTTAGATTCTGCTTTTCGAAAGAAAAATGATGTCCGTAGTATGGGACACAGTTCAAAAGCTCATGTACAGAAAGATGGCACGCGCGATTTCAAGGAAGCCCAAGCCCCACATTCTTAACTGACACTACATATTAGCCGAATAATATGTTTAGTACGTCATGTTCATGTCAAAACATACTGAAAATGGATTTCCGTAGGAATCTATGAGATATATTCCCTGCCCTCACTCTTTAAAGTATGTATTATTATGATTACATACATAACTATATTAACTATATAACCCCGTTACTCAATTTTTCCGGATTACTCCCCTCAATATGCTATTATCTATCTTGATACAGATAGACATATTTGTCCGTTGTGACAGCAGTTTTATGAATCTGTCAAATGTTTACACAACCCCGTTTTGGAACGACAGTGAGATGTGTGAGAGAAGACCACTTCGGTAACAAGACGTGTACTGGACCCGTGTTTACAATCAACAATTCTTTCTTACTACTTTGTTTGTTAAAGTTGTTACCTGTTAAGGTAATATATTTAATTTACAGCGTGATGTAACTGGAGGCATTGATTTCAAACTTTAAACAACGTCCATGTATGCATTGCCGGTGAAATCTTTGTACGAGCATGAGTCATCAATAGTACTTCGGGTTGTAAACTTTTCATGCTACAACAATGCTCGAACTTTCGTTGGCCGCACTTGTCTTTTAACCGGTGAACCATGAGAGCCTTCAGCAAGTCTTCCTGCCTAGCATGGATTTTTTCGAAATGACTCATACACGTGGACTTGCGCAAAATGAAAATATGACTCATCCTTACAGACCTTCATGGACTGTTTCCTGTTGCAAAATACTATCCTCAGTTACCGTTAGACAGACTTGTATTAAATAAGTGAAAGACTGAGAGAGGCAAAAATGTTCTTCGAACTTATTGAAAATATGTAAATCTTGACAGATTTTGGCTATGGGTTTTGCTAGAGAATCCTTACTGAAGTTATATGACTCACTTTTCTTTTCTAACCCATTAAATTCGTGAGAGAAAGCATATTTTATTGATTTTTGGTAGGTTCTCCCCTTATTAGTTGTGTGTGCAGCATAAATGTCAACTATCCTCTCTACAGCTCAGGCGAAGGTTATATGCTTTCTCTCGGAGATAATCTACGAAGAGCATGCCGAAGGGTGCATTTTTGAAGTGTAATTTGTAATTGCGAACAGATATTTAATTCTAGCAGAAAACACGGAAAATGTCAGTTTTATCATAAACAACGTTATTATTTTCCTGGATCCAAAAAATAAAGATTATATTTGATATTCCGCTGCATATATGATTCGACCTTAATAATTGAATGTCAAGTAAAAGTTACTTTAGATCTAAAAGCTAGCCTTAGAAGATGTACGTGAAAGCAGAAAGCCACGATGACAAGACCAATCTTAAAATAATTTCTGTTTTCTTTCTCTTATCCTTGCACTTCCCGTTAAACTAAATAGAGGAGCAACGAACTTAAAATAACATGCATGTTTTCTCGGTTTAGCAGTAATTGGCTGAAGTGGATATGTCGCACAAAATGGCGAGTAACGGAATGTCCAGCAATCAATACTTTCTCCAGTTACCTACATTTGTGTTCGTAACATTTACGAGTCAACTCTGTCCCTATTCTTTTTCAAAAATGAACTACCAAATAACAAGGCTTCTACGTATCCTGTTATGTTCAAATAGTTCATCAACTTTATGGGCCTTTAGGGGAAAAATGTCACCAAATCAGCATTGTAGACCAAATCCATACGGAACCATTTGATAGGAGGCGTGGCAGAGGATTTGCGCTACATGCAAGTTTTTAAACTATTGTAAATAACCTGCAATAAATTGTACCTCACTTTTTAGTGGAATTATGGAGCACAATGTTGATTTCACTCACAAATATAAGCTTTCACTATACATAGCTATTTCCGAACCGAACCTATTCTATCATACAACGGGCCTTTATCGTCGTAAACATAAAGTCTCCTAAACCATAGCTAAATATAAGTAAGTTACGTTGTCAAAATATTATATGCTATATGAATAAAGGATATTGCGCCCTACTAAATACAAGATACCGTTTATACAAGCGTAACTTGAGAGCGCTGTACATTTCGGAAACAGAAAAACTTTTATGCATAATGTTTGTGACTCCATATCCATAACACACCGAGCTAGTAGAAGTGAGTCATAAAAAGAGGCTCAAGCTATCGCGAATCTGTACCATTTCCTTTTGTTGGAGCAAATGCCTTTGTTCACTCTAGTTAATAAAATGAAAATACCAGAAATATTTCCTAAAGCCATTCCATGCCACAGAGCAATAACAGAAATAGAGCCATCATAGCTATTGATGTTCTCGACCAAGTCGTCCATACAAAAATCCTGTGGCAGTTTCTTAAGGAATATAAAAAGAAAACAAATATCTGACAGTGCCCTCAATTAGTCCAAAACAATATTTTAAGGTTTACAACCGACTACTTTAGACTTCTAGGAGAAAGGCGTTTCTTAAAGTAGCGCAATGTACTACCCTGTAATAAATCGTCTTCTCTTTAGGCCTGCTTTCGTTTCAACTTAAAATCTGCGTTACTCACAAACTTATTCAACCACCTGGCACAGCTTAAGTCAACGAGCATTGTTTAATGAATAAAAAATGAAGAGTTTATCGATCCAAAACTAGGTTTCAATGTGCGTGGCCTAACGTGGCCATTCCCTCCACCTGCCTTTCTCCATACTTTTTCTCATAGACGTGTAGGCACTGTGTTCGCAATGTAAACAATCCATTCGGACATTCGTTACTTAAACCGTTATTCGTTACTTAATTGCAGCCCACAATCCCCTTTTAAAAACAACCACAACACATTCAAACTACATTTTGTTTTCTTGCTTCACCCATTTAAAAACTACTAAAAATTACTGAACCACCTAGATTCACAGCTTTAGTGCATTTTGACCTATTAGCCTGTATTCAAACAATTCACGCATAAATACGACGTAGTATTCTGTAGGCAATCCCATATCCCAAATAAAACGTAAGAAATGACATGAGAGCTTTAACAAACTTATTACGGAAATCCATTTGATGAGACAAGAAAAAATCGTTCTTTGTCTAATCTAATCATGTTATCATCCCAATCACAAAGCCGATTGTTTGCATGGCTTGTCCACAATATCAACAACACATCATGTCAATGGGTGCTCTTGCGTGTCATGGTACCTTCATTCCATAAAAACCCCAAACAAGAACAAGCAATTTAGTCTGAAGTGGCCACACAATGGATCGATTCACACCAGCGATATCGAAAGGGAGTCAACTCTCCCGGTCAATTAAGATTTGTGTAACTGATAAGATTACAAAACCAAAGGAATAGACAACTCAGACACTTTCTTCGCTAATCTGCTTGTAGTAATGTTTTTTTTTTCTTCTAAAAAACCAGCCCAAATGAGATTTAATACGAATGTTCAACCAATAATCCTACCCACGCTCAATTCACCACATAAATCAACAGAACGAAAATAATTTTTAACGCCTTCAATTTTTATTGTATATTTTCTTCCCCGCAACAAAAGAAGAACAACCTACATATTTATAGGCCTGCCATCAAATTCATAATAATACAAAAGCACAAGAGATGGAAGTATGAAAGCAAAAAAAATGAAATATTCATCGAACAACACTTGGCACTGATTCACTTACGCCATAAAAAAAAAGTGGAATTACATTTTCATGGCTTTTGAGCTACCTCAACCAGCCCTGGCTTCATGTTTTTTACCTGAATTATTCGAAAAAATTGCAAAGACTATCACCCACCATATCTTATGCTATTAATCTGGTTCGGAAAATGATTTTTCAGCAAGAAAATACCATAATCTTATGATCAAATCAAGCTTGTACTTGGTTTTAAAGCATATTATTATTTTCGGTTCTTTTCGCTGTAGGATTTTTGCCTTGCACTTTTGTGAGAAATAAACAACTTTGCAAATACCTAGTAGCGAAAATAGATTAATTTATCCAATTTCTCGAAAGACCAAATAAGGGACACTTCAAAATGGGCTTGTAATTAAAATCACACTTGTACGAGTTAATATGGGAAGGACGGCAAACTTTAAGCACTACGATAATCCTAAACTACTTGTGAACTGCACAAGAATGCCAAAATGTCAACAAGTATAGATGGAATAATTTGATATGTAAATGCAGGTGAAATGCAATTCCCCTGAGAGTAAAAAATAAAACACTGTTTGTTAATAAATAAATAAATTTTATCGTACCGTGTTAGAGCTCCTGGATATGCGAGTTCCTGTAGATCTGGACGTTCGTGGTGTTGCTGGAGTCGACTGCAAGTTTTGATTTGGTGATCCGTTATTATGGGAAGCAGATGACACCCCTTTTAACGCAGAACTGGCAGTTGGTCGATACAAGCTTGATGACGGTCGGAGCCTTGATGTGGATCTGCTTCCACTACCATTACTGTTTCCTGTCTCGGTCTCTACAGGAGAAGCGTTGCAGCTATCAGCTCCGTTGAGTTTCGCTTTGCTGTTTTTGTTTTCGTTCGGAGTTTTAGAGTTGTTCTGGGCGGTGTTAGCTCTTGCAGACGCAACACGGGAGTTGCTGGTTCGGGCCCCGCTCGTGGCGGACTTCGGTGGAAGCGTAGCCGCTGGAGAGCCAGAAGCTGCTTTCTCTTTCGAGCTTTTCTCAGCAAGAGGGCTCCCAGTAACATCACTTCCAGTTGATACAGCCGAGGCTGTTGCTGGTCGGCCTTTGGTGGGGCTACTTGCACTTTTCCCTTTAAAAGGAGAATAACCAGTACTGGGTCGATTTTGCTGTTTCATTCCGCTTGACATTGAACGATTCTTGGCATTTTTCGCCATTTCTCCAGATGAGTTATTGGAATTGACGCCAAAGCTGGAGTACTCGTCGGCGGGCATTGGTCCACACAGACCGGCGTTCTCAATTGCCTCCATGATTCTTCTAACATCATCGCCAATCTCTTCCTTTTTCACATTGCCGCCATTGTGTGCTGGCTGGGAATACACTGATTTTGTCATGTCTGCATGCTTTCGTTCACCTAAACCGTTTTCATCGCTTTCAACTGGTTTGACCTTGGCAGCAGACACGTCAGACACGTTGCACTTATCCGTTTTGTTTTCAGTCTCATCATCATTCTTTCCACCCACTACACTTT